>CM066167.1:28261247-28281247 GCA_033629205.1 Lithocarpus polystachyus | reverse complement strand
TTGTGATGCAATATGACCTACTCCCAAACAACGAAAACACTTAATATCACGATTACGAGTTTGGGATTCATTTTTACCTTTGTTGACATTGGGACCTTCATCTCTCCTTTTTGGTGGTTCGGTTTTGGACTTGAAAACAGCCCCTTCGTCTTTCCTCTTATTCGACCTCCATGAAGTAAAGGAGCCTGGATTTTGAAATGACCGAGTTCATTTCCTTTTAAGTTGACGTTCCACCTTTATTGCCATATGCACCATGTCCTCCAACTCTACGTAGTGCTGCAACTCCACCACGTTGGCAATGTCCCGATTCAGCCCATTCAGAAACCTTGCCATGGTAGCTTCTCTATCCTCCTCTACATTAGCTTGAATCATGGCAATCTCCATCTCCTTGTGGTAGTCATCCACGCTCCTATAGCCTTGAGGAAGACTCTGTAATTTTTGATACAAGTCTCTATAGTAGTGACTAGGGATAAATCGCCTCCTCATGGTGGCCTTTATTTGCTCCCACGTCTCAATTGGCCTCTCATGGTTTCTCCTTCTGTTCATCACAAGTTGATCCCACCATATAATAGCGTAGTCAGTAAACTCAATCACAGCTAGTTTTACCTTTTTCTCCTCGGAGTAATTGTAGCACTCAAAGATGAACTCCACCTTCTTCTCCTTCTCCAAGTACACTTCTGGATCATTTTTCCCTTGGAATGATGGTATCTTCATTTCTATGTTTCCTAGGCTTCTGTCAGTCCCATCTTGCCATCTTAGATCTTTTTGGAATCCTCTACCATGCCTTTCGTCCCTTCGCGCAAACCTGCCCCCACTGTTCCACAAAACTTGATCCTCTTCATCTTCAAACTCATCCTCGTTGTAGTCATCAGAATCATCCACGCGCGCATACCTTTCTTGCCCTCTAGCATTAGGGACTCTTTGGGGACGCTACTCACGCAAATTAGCAATATCAGTATCGTGCCTGTCCAACCGATCTCGAATCTCATTAAACACCACGTTCATGCGTTCAAATTGTTGTTGCATTGCCTGTAACATGATAGATGACTCCCCTCCTTCCTTATTTGATGTTTCACCCCAGCAAGACATATTTTTAAAACTATAAAGAAATGTTAGAAATAATTCCTCACAACACTCCCTCACGTGTTTGCATTCAGATTATGTCATTCCCACTCATGTTTCACTCTTAAATTGGCTTTTTCCCGATATTAGTCTCACACTCTCTTGCCTTTTTCCACTCGTAGCTTCCCCTTTTCAGTTCTGCAATAAACTAATAAACTTGATCAAGAAATTCAACTTGTGTAGTATTTAAAACAAATACCAACAGCAAGAAAATATGACAGAAACACAAATCAAAGAAAAATAGGACAAAAGAAAACAATATATTTGGTCTGAGAGAACTGAAACTAAAAACAAATTTTTTTTTGCAATATCTTTTTTTTTCACGTTTTTTTTTTTTTGGGAACTCAGTGCACAATTTTAACCTAGTGCACGTCACAGAACAAGAACGAAGAACAAAGAACCGAAACGGAACAAGATAGGAAGATAACAGGAAGCAAAAGATAGAAGGGTAGAAAAACTGATTTTAGAGCCTGAGCTCTGATACCAAATGATGCAAACCTCAATCGACTCGCTTTGAGACCCAACAAACAATATTGAAATATTGCCCAAGAAAGCTAAAATTCAGATTTTTGATAGAAACCCTGACCCAACGTTTATAAGAGAAACGCGAACCAAAGGTATAAGTAACAGACCTTGACCCAATGATTATAAAGGAATCACAAACCAAAGGTATAAAGTTTGAACGCCACAAGGGAGAATCCTTGATAAGTTCACAGTTCTTGAAGAACCAAAGAGAAGAGCAAAGCCTCACCATTTTCAGATTTTTATTCAATAATCCTCTATTACAATGAGTGCATGTCATTTATAAGGCATGACTGAATGTAGAAAATATAAAAAACGTATTAATAATAAAACCCTAATTAAAAGCTGATTTGGTCTGAAAATAGCAGATCCAAAATAGAAAAAAAGCTAAAAAACGTTCTAAATAATAAAAGCCAAAAATTAAAGAAGATCTGGTCCAAAATTAGAAGATCTAAATTAAGAAAAATATCTATTAACTGATTTGGAGCTGGAAAGTCAATCAGCCATAAATCTATGCCATAAATAACGCCTAATTAAGCCAGATCAGCCCTCAATAGCATGGATTAAATTTATTATGCTTTTATCTTCCTTTGGGCCCCGCCTGGAATGTCCTGCGTTAAAATCAGCCCAATCTCTTGAATCAGCCCATTAAGTGCTTCTTTGATCTTCTTGGATCTTGCTCTTGAAATTGGCCCAACTGGAATATGCAATGGACCCTTGAATGCTTGTTGATTCTCATCATAAAATTTGGCCAATATAAAGATTTCGGGGTTTGATATGTAGCGCTTCAATGGGTTTTCGAGGAAGGTCTGGCCGTTTAAATGAAACTGAAAGCGTGTAGTTTAGCAATTTAATGATTTTTTGGTTGGATTTTGGCTGTGTTAATGAATTTTTTGTGGGTAGTTTGCAAAGTGAATTGATTTTTTTGAGGTAAGTTTTTCGGAGATTCCAACGAATTTAGAGTGTAATTTTTTGCATTTAACATGATTTTTAAATGGCGGTTTTGCCATTTTGGCATGGAGGGGGAGTGTTTGCAATTATTTGTGGTTCAAGGGGACATACTGGCCATTAAAGTAGTTTTGGGAAATATTCTAGCAATTAAATGGGTTTTTAGGTGGCATGTTGGCCATTTGTATGGTTGTGGAGTAGTAATTTCCCAACTGAATGCATTTTGACGGGGCATTTTGGCCATTTCAATGAATTTTGTGGGGCATTTTTTGATTTATAGTGTTCTTAGTGGGGGAGTTTTGTCATTTTAATGGTTTCAGGTTTGGAATTTTGGCAATTCAATTTGATTTTAGGATTTTTGTATATTTATTTTTTTTTTTTACCGTTTTAACAGAATTGAAAGGGTATATATTTGCAATTTACTGGGTTTTATTGGTAATTTTTCCCTCTTTAATGCTTTTGGAGAGGTGGTTTTGCAATTGAATTAGTTTTGAATTGAAATTTGGACATTTTAATGAATTTCGTGAAAGGGTAAATGGATTTTTCGTGGAAATTTGGCGATCTTAACTGTTTTGGTTGAGAATTTTAGTAATTTAAAGTGTGTAGGGGGGCAGTTTGCCCAGTTTAATTACTTTCGAATGGGAGTTTTTTCAAGTTAATGGGTTTTGATGAGGAATTTTTTCCCTTTCATTGTTTATGGAGGTGTACTTTGTATATTTCATTGGTTTGGGAGGTGGCACATTCCGACTTTTAAAGGGCTTATTACGGGGCATCTTATTTATTTCAATTGTTTGGATGCGGGTATTTTTTCAATTTAGTGGGTTTTGGGTCGTATTTTGCCTGTATAATTAATTTGGAAGACAGTCATTTACAATTTAGTGGGTTTCTGTGACATTTTGGCCTTTACATTGGTTTTTTAGGGGTAATTAGGCCGTGGATAATTGTTTTCAGGGGGTCGTTTTGGAGTTTTAATTGGTCTTTACAAGCACTTTAGCAATTCCAATCGTTTTAGCTGGGACTTTTACAATTAATGCATTTTTACTTTGGTTTTTTTTAGTAATTATGGATATTTGGGTGGTGTTTTGTGGATTCTAATGAATTTGAAGCGGTTTTTTTTGAAATCTGCTTCATTTTTTAGTGGCATTATTGTCATTTTGATGGCCTGGAATGGGTAATTTCCGCCGTATAATAATGTGTTTTAATGGGGCATATTGACAATTTCTGTAGTTTTGGAGAAATATTCCAGCAACTTAATGCGTGTTTAGGAGGGCATGGACGTTTATATGGTTATGGAGTTGTATTTTCGCAACGTAATGTGTCTTGACGTGGCAGTTTGGCCATTTCAGTGAATTTTGCGTTGTGTTTTTTAATTTATTGTGTTTTTAGGGAGAAATTTTTGTCACTTTAATGGCTTTGGGTTTGGACTTTTACCAATTCAATGAGTTTTTTGGGTTTGGATGGATTTTTTCAATTAAATGTGTTTTGATTAGGATTTTGAATATTTCAATGAATTTGGTTGCAGTCTAAATGGATTTTCGGGGGGAATTTTTGCGATTGTAAGGATTTTGGACAAGAATTTTAGTAATTTAACGGGTTTTACTCCTGCAGTACTTCTAATTTATTGTATTTTGGAGTAAAATTTGGCCAATTTAAGGATTTCGGGGTTTGATATGTAGCGCTTCAATGGGTTTTCGGGGAAGGTCTGGCCGTTTAAACGAAATTGAAAGCGTGTAGTGTAGCAATTTAATGAGTTTTTGGTTGGATTTTGGCCGTGTTAATGAATTTTTTGTGGGTATTTTGCAAAGTGAATTGATTTTTTTGAGGGAAGTTTTTCGGAGCTTGCAATGAATTTGGCGTGTAATTTTTTGCATTTAACATGATTTTTAAATGGTAGTTTTACCATTTTGGCATGGAGGTGGAGTGTTTGCTATTTAATGTGGTTCAAGGGGACATACTGGCCATTTAAATAGTTTTGAGAAATATTCTAGTAATTAAATGGGTTTTTAGGCGGCATGTTGGCTATTTGTACGGCTGTGGAGTAGTAATTTCCCAACTGAATGCATTTTGACATGGCATTTTGGCCATTTCAACGAATTTTGTGGGGCACTTTTTAATTTATAGTGTTCTTAGGGGGGGAGTTTTGTCATTATAATGGTTTCAGGTTTGGAATTTTAGTGATTCAATTTGATTTTAGGATTTTTGTTTGTTTATTTATTTATATTTTTTACCGTTTTAACAAAATTGAGGGGGTATATATTTGCAATTTACTGGGTTCTATGGATAATTTTTCCCTCTATAACGCTTTTGGTGAGGTGATTTTGCAATTGAATTAGTTGTGAATTGAAATTTGGACATTTTAATGAATTTCGTGAAAGGGTAAATGGATTTTTCGTGGAAATTTTGGCGATATTAACTGTTTTGGTTGAGAATTTTAGTAACTTAAAGTGTGTAGGGGGGCAACTCGCCCAGTTTAATTACTTTCGAATGGGAGTTTTTTCAAATTAATGGGTTTTGATGAGGAATTTTTACCCTTTCGTTGTTGATGGAGGTGTACTTTGTATATTTAATTGGTTTGGGAGGTGGCACATTTCGACTATTAAAGGGCTTATTACGAGGCATCTTATTTATTTCAATTGTTTGGATGCGCGTATTTTTTCAATTTAGTGGGTTTTGGGTCGTATTTTGCCCATATAATTAATTTGGATGACAGTCTTTTACAATATAGTGGGTTTTTGTGACATTTTGGCCGTTATATTGGTTTTTTAGGGGGTAATTAGGCCGTGGATAATTGTTTTCAGGGGGTCTTCTTGGAGTTTTAATTGCTTTTTACAAGCACTTTAGCAATTCCAATCGTTTTTGCTTGGAATTTTACAATTAATGCATTTTTACGATGGTTTTTTTAAGTAATTATGGATTTTTGGGTGGTGTTTTGTGGATTCTAATGAATTTGAAGTGGTTTTTTTCAATATCTGCTTTATTTTTCGGTGGCATTATGGTCATTTTGATGGCTTGGAATGGGTAATTTGCGCCATATAATAATGTGTTTTAAGGGGGCAAATTGGCAATTTCTATAGTTTTGGGGAAATATTCCAGCAACTTAATGCTTGTTTTGGAGGGCATGGACGTTTTTATGGTTGTGGAGTTGTATTTTCGCAACGAAAAGCGTTTTGACGTGGCAGTTTGGCCATTTCAGTGAATTTTGTGTTGTACATTTTAATTTATTGTGTTTTTAGGGATAGGTTGTTGTCACTTTAGTGGCTTTGGGTTTGGACTTTTGCCGATTCAATGTGTTTTTGGGTATGGAAAGATTTTTTTGCAATTAAATGAGTTTTGAATAGGATTTTGAATATTTCAATGAATTTGGTTGCAGTCTAAATGGATTTCCGGTGGGAATTTTTGCGATTGTAATGATTTTGGACGAGAATTTCAGTAATTTAACGGGTTTTACTCCTGCAGTACTTTCTAAATTATTGTATTTTGGGGTAAAATTTGGCCAATTTAAGGATTTCGGGGTTTGATATGTAGCACTTCAATGGGTTTTCGGGGAAGGTCTGGCCGTTTAAACGAAATTGTAATCGTGAAGTTTAGCAATTTAATGAGTTTTTGGTTGGATTTTGGCTGTGTTATTGAATTTTTTGTGGGTATTTTGCAAAGTGAATTTGATTTTTTTGAGGGAAGTTTTTCGGAGATTCCAATAAATTTGGAGTGTAATTTTTTGCATTTAACATGATTTTTAAATGGCAGTTTTGCCATTTTGGCATGGAGGGGGAGTGTTTGCTATTTAATGTGGTTCAAGGGGACATACTGGCCATTTAAATAGTTTTGGGAAATATTCTAGAAATTAAAAGGGTTTTTAGGTGGCATGTTGGCCATTTGTACGGTTGTGGAGAAGTAATTTCAAAACTGAATGCACTTTGACGGGGAATTTTGGCCATTTCAATGAATTTTGTGGGGCACTTTTTAATTTATAGTGTTCTTAGGGGGAGAGTTTTGTCATTTTAATGGTTTCAGATTTGGAATTTTAGCGATTCAATTAGATTTTAGGATTTTTGTTTATTTATTTATTTATTTCATTTACCGTTTAACAAAATTGAGAGGGAATATATTAGCAATTTACTAGGTTTTATTGGTAATTTTTCCCTCTTTAACGCTTTTGGAGAGGTGATTTTGCAATTGAATTAGTTTTGAATTGAAATTTGGACATTTTAACGAATTTCGTGAAAGGGTTAATGGATTTTTCGTGGAAATTTTGGCGATATTAACTCTTTTGGTTGAGAATTTTTGTAATTGAAATGGTATAGGGGGGCAGTTTGGCTAGTTCAATTACTTTCGAATGGGAGTTTTTTCAAGTTAATGGGTTTTGATGTGGAATTTTTACCCTTTCGTTGTTTATGGAGGTGTACTTTGTATATTTAATTGGTTTGGGAGGTGGCACATTCTGACCTTTAAAGGGCATATTACGGGGCATCTTATTTATTTCAATTGATTGGATGCAGGTATTTTTTCAATTTAGTGGGTTTTGGGTCATATTTTGCCCATATAATTAATTTGGATGACAGTCTTTTACAATTTATTAGGTTTTTGTGACATTTTGGCCGTTACATTGGTTTTTTAGGGGTAATTAGGCCGTGGACAATTGTTTTCAGGGGGTCTTTTTGGAGTTTTAATTGCTCTTTACAAGCACTTTAGCAATTCCCATCGTTTTTGCTGCAAATTTTACAATTAATGCTTTTTTTCTTTGGTTTTTTTTATGTAATTATGAATTTTTGGGTGGCGTTTTGTGGATTCTAATGAATTTGAAGGGGATTTTTCTGAAATCTGCTTTATTTTTTAGTGGCATTATTGTCATTTTGATGGCTTGGAATGGGTAATTTGCGCTATATAGTTTTAAGGGGGCATATTGGCATTTCCTATAGTTTTGGGGAAATATTCCAGCAACATAATGCGTGTTTTGGTGGGCATGGACGTTTATATGGTTGTGGAGTTGTATTTTCGCAATGTAATGCATTTTTCACGTGGCAGTTTGGCCATTTCAGTGAATTTTGCGCTGTACTTTATTATTTATAGTGTTTTTAGGGAGAAGTTTTTGTCACTTTAATGGCTTTGGGTTTGGACTTTTATCGATTCAATGTGTTTTTTGGGTTTGGAAGGATTTTTTTGCAATTAAATGAGTTTTGAATAGGATTTTGAATATTTCAATGAATTTGGTGGCTGCCTAAATGGATTTCCGGTCGGAATTTTTGCAATTGTAATGATTTTGGACGAGAATCTTTGTAATTTAACAGGTTTTACCCCTGCAGTACTTTTCTAATTTATTGTATTTTGGAGTAAAATTTGGCCAATTTAGATTTTGGGGTTTGATATGTAGCGCTTCAATTGTTTTTCGGGGAAGGTCTGGCCGTTTAAATGAAATTGAAAGCGTTTAGTTTTGCAATTTAATGTGTTTTTTGTTGGATTTTGGCCGTGTTAATGAATTTGAAGGGGTTTTTTTGAAATCTGCTTTATTTTTAAGTGGTATTACTGTCATTTTGATGGCCTAGAATGGGTAATTTGCACCACATAATAATGTGTTTTAAGGGGGCATATAGGCAATTTCTATAGTTTTGGGGAAACATTCCAGCAACTTAATGCGTGTTTAGGAGGGCATGGACGTTTATATGGTTGTGTTGTATTTTCGCAACGTAATGCGTTTTGACGTGGCAGTTTGGCCATTTCAATGAATTTTGTGTTGTACTTTTTAATTTATTGCGTTTTTTGGGAGAGGTTTTTGTCACTTTAGTGGCTTTGGTTTTGGACTTTTACCGATTCAATGTGTTTTTTGGGTTTGGAATGATTTTTTTGCAATTAAATGAGTTTTGAATAGGATTTTGAATATTTCAATGAATTTGGTTGCAGTCTAAATGGATTTCTGGTGGGAATTTTTGCGATTGTAATGATCCTGGACAAAAATTTTAGTAATTTAACGGGTTTTACTGCTGCAGAGCTTTCTAATTTATTGTATTTTGGAGTAAAATTTGGCCAATTTAGCTTTCGGGGTTTGATATGTAGCGCTTCAATTGGTTTTCGGGGAAGGTCTGGCCGTTTAAACGAAATTGAAATCGTGTAGTTTAGCAATTTATTGAGTTTTTGGTTGGATTTTGGCTGAGTTAATGAATTTTTTGTGGGTATTTTGCAAAGTGAATTGATTTTTTTGAGGGAAGTTTTTCAGAGATTCCAATAAATTTGGAGTGTAATTTTTTGCATTTAACATGATTTTTAAATGGCAGTTTTGCCATTTTGGCATGGAGGGGGAGTGTTTGCTATTTAATGTGGTTCAAGGGGACATACTGGCAATTTAAGCAGTTTTGGGAAATATTCTAGCAATTAAATGGGTTTTTAGGCGGCATGTAGGCCATTTGTACAGTTGTGGAGTAGTAATATCCCAACTCAATGCATTTTGATGGGGCATTTTGGCCATTTCAATGAATTTTGTGAGGCACTTTTTAATTTATAGTGTTCTTAGGGGCGGAGTTTTGTCATTTTAATGGTTTCAAGTTTGGAATTTTAGCGATTCAATTAGATTTTAGGATTTTCGTTTATTTATTTATTTATTTTGTTTACCGTTTTAACAAAATTGAGAGGGTATATATTTGAAATTTACTGGGTTTTATTGGTAATTTTTCCCTCTTTAACGCTTTTGGAGAGGTGATTTTGCAATTGAATTAGTTTTGAATTGAAATTTAGACATTTTAATGAATTTCGTGAAAGGGTAAATGGATTTTTCAGGGAAATTTTGGCGATATTAACTGTTTTGGTTGAGAATTTTAGTAATTAAAGGGTGTAGGTGGGCAGTTCGCCAAGTTTAATTACTTTCGAATGGGAGTTAGATGAGGAATTTTTACCCTTTCGTTGTTTATGGAGGTGTACTTTGTATATTTAATTGGTTTGGAAGGTGGCACATTCCGACTTTTAAAGGGCTTACTACGGGGCATCTCATTTATTTCAATTGTTTGGATGCAGGTATTTTTTCAATTTAATGGGTTTTGGGTCGTATTTTGCCCATATAATTAATTTGGATGACAGTCTTTTACAATTTAGTGGGTTTTTGTCACATTTTGGCCGTTACATTGGTGTTTTAGGGGTAATTAGGCCATGAATAGTCGTTTTCAGGGGGTCTTTTTGGAGTTTTAATTGCTTTTTACAAGCACTTTAGCAATTCCAATCGTTTTTGCTTGGAATTTTACAATTAATGCATTTTTACTTTGGTTTTTTTTAGTAATTATGGATTTTTGGGTGGTGTTTTGTGGATTCTAATGAATTTGAAGGGGTTTTTTTTGAAATCTGCTTTATTTTTCAGTGGGATTATTGTCATTTTGATGGCTTGGAATGGGCAATTTGCGCCATATAATAATGTGTTTTAAGGGGGCATATTGGCAATTTCTATAGTTTTGGGGAAACATTCCAGCAACTTAATGCGTGTTTAGGAGGGCATGGACGTTTATATGGTTGTGGAGTTGCATTTTCGCAACGTAATGCATTTTGACGTGGCAATTTGGCCATTTCAGTGAATTTTGTGTTGTACTTTTTAATATATTGTGTTTTTAGGGAGAGGTTTTTGGTACTTTAGTGGCTTTGGTTTTGGACTTTTACCGATTCAATGTGTTCTTTAGGTTTGGAATGATTTTTTTTCAATTAAGTGAGTTTTGAATAGGATTTTGAATATTTCAATGAATTTGGTTGCAGTCTAAATGGATTTCCGGTGGGAATTTTTGCGATTGTAATGATCTTGGGCGAGAATTTTAGTAATTTAACGGGTTTTAATCCCGCAGTACTTTCTAATTTATTGCATTTTGGAGTAAAATTTGGCCAATTTAAGGATTTCGGCGTTTGATATGTAGCGCTTCAATGGGCTTTCGGGGAAGGTCTTGCCGTTTAAATGAAATTGAAATCGTGTAGTTCAGCAATTTAATAAGTTTTTGTTTTGATTTTGGTCGTGTTAATTAATTTTTTGTGGGTATTTTGCAAAGTGAATTGATTTTTTTGAGGGAAGTTTTTCGGAGATTCCAATAAATTTGGAGTGTAATTTTTTGCATTTAGCATGATTTTTTAATGGCTGTTTTGCCATTTCGGCATGGAGGGGGAGTGTTTGGTATTTAATGTGGTTCAAGGGGACATACAGGCCATTTAAATAGTTTTGGGAAATATTCTAGCAATTAAATGGGTTTTTGGGCGGCTTGTTGGCCATTTGTATGGTTGTGGAGTAGTAATTTCCCAACTGAATGCATTTTGACGGGGCATTTTGGCCATTTGAATGAATTTTGTGGGGCACCTTTTAATTTGTAGTGTTCTTAGGGGGGCAGTTTTGTCATTTTAATGGTTTCAGGTTTGGAATTTTGGTGATTCAATTTGATTTTTGGATTTTTGTTTATTTGTTTATTTATTTCATATACCGTTTTAACAAAATTGGGAGGGTATATATTAGCAATTTACTGGGTTTTATTGGTAATTTTTCTCTCTTTAACGCTTTTGCAGAGGTGATTTTGCAATTGAATTAGTTTTGAATTGAAATTTGGACATTTTAACAAATTTCGTGAAAGGGTAAATGGATTTTTCGTGGAAATTTTGGCGATATTAACTCTTTTGGTTGAGAATTTTAGTAATTGAAAGGGTGTAGGGGGGCAGTTTGGCCAGTTCAATTACTTTCGAATGGGAGTTTTTTTAAGTTAATGGGTTTTGATTTGGAATTTTTACCCTTTCGTTGTTTATGGAGGTGTACTTTGTATATTCAATTGGTTTGGGAGGTGGCACATTCTGACTTTTATAGGGCTTTTTACGGGGCATCTTATTTATTGAATTGTTTGGTTGGGGGTATTTTTTCAATTTAGTGGGTTATGGGTCATATTTTGCCTATATAATTAATTTGGATGACAGTCTTTTACAATTTATTGGGTTTTTGTCACATTTTGGCCGTTACATTGGTTTTTTAGGGGTAATTAGGCCGTGTACAATTGTTTTCAGGGGGTCTTTTTGGAGTTTTAATTGCTCTTTACAGGCACTTTAGCAATTCCAATCCTTTTTGTTGGGAATTTTACAATTAATGCTTTTTTACTTTGGTTTTTTTATGTAATTATGAATTTTTGGGTGGCGTTTTGTGGAGTCTAATGAATTTGAGGGGGATTTTTTTGAAATCTGCTTTATTTTTCAGTGACATTATTGTCATTTTGTTGGCCTGGAATGGGTAGTTTGCGCTATATAGTTTTAAGGGGGCATATTGGCAATTTCTATAGTTTTGGGGAAATATTCCAGCAACTTAATGCGTGTTTAGGGGGGCATGGACGTTTATATGGTTGTGGAGTTGTATTTTCGCAACGTAATGCATTTTTCACGTGGCAGTTTGGCCATTTCAGTGAATTTTGCGCTGTACTTTAAAATTTATAGTGTTTTTAGGGAGAAGTTTTTGTCACTTTAATGGCTTTGGGTTTGGACTTTTATCGTTTCAATGTGTTTTTTGGGTTTGCAAAGATTTTTTTTGCAATTAAATGAGTTTTGAATAGGATTTTGAATATTTCAATGAATTTGGTGGTAGCCTAAGTGGATTTCCGGTGGGAATTTTTCCGATTGTAATGATTTTGGACGAGAATTTTTGTAATTTAACTGGTTTTACCCCTGCAGTACTTTTCTAATTTATTGTATTTTGGATTAAAATTTGGCCAATTTAGATTTCGGGGTTTGATATGTAGCGCTTCAATGGGTTTTCGGGGAAGGTCTGGCCCTTTAAACGAAATTGAAAGCGTGTAGTTTTGCAATTTAATGTGTTTTTGGTTGGATTTTGGCCGTGTTAATGAATTTTTTGTGGGTATTTTACAAAGTGAATTGATTTTTTTGAGGGAAGTTTCTCGGAGATTCCAATAAATTTGTAGTGTAGTTTTTTTGCCTTTAACATGATTTTTAAATGGCGGTTTTGCCATTTTGGCATGGAGAAGGAATGTTTTCTATTTAGTGTGGTTCAAGGGGACATACTGGCCATTTAAGCAATGTTGGGAAATATTCCAGCAATTAAATGGGTTTTTAGGCGGCATGTTGGCCAATTGTACGGTTGTGGATTAGTAATTTCCCAACTGAATGTGTTTTGACGGGGCATTTTGGCCATTTCAATGAATTTTGTGGGGCACTTTTTAATTTATAGTGTTCTTAGGGGGGGAGTTTTGTCATTTTATTGGTTTCAGGTTTGGAATTTTAGTGATTCAACTTGATTTTAGGATTTTTGTTTATTTATTTATTTATTTTATTTACCGTTTTAACTAAATTGAGAGGGTATATATTTGCAATTTATTGGGTTTTTATTGGTAATTTTTCCCTCTTTAACGCTTTTGGAGGGGTGATTTTGCAATTGAATTAGTTTTGATATGTAGTGCTTCAATGGGCTTTTGGGGAAGGTCTTGCCGCTTAAACGAAATTGAAATCGTGTAGTTTAGCAATTTAATAAGTTTTTGGTTGGATTTTGGCCGTGTTAATTAATTTTTTGTGGGTATTTTGCAAAGTGAATTGATTTTTTTGAGGGAAGATTTTCGGAGATTCCAATAAATTTGGAGTGTAATTTTTTGCATTTAACATGATTTTTTAATGGCAGTTTTGCCATTTCGGCATGGAGGGGGAGTGTTTGGTATTTAATGTGGTTCAAGGGGACATACAGGCCATTTAAATAGCTTTGGGAAATATTCTAGCAATTAAATGGGTTTTTGGGTGGCATGTTGGCCATTTGTACGGTTGTGGAGTAGTAATTTCCCAACTGAATGCATTTTGACGGGGCATTTTGGCCATTTGAATGAATTTTGTGGGGGCACCTTTTAATTTATAGTGTTCTTAGGGGGGAGTTTTGTCATTTTAATGGTTTCAAGTTTTGAATTTTGGCGATTCAATTTGATTTTTAACTAATTCAATTTGAATTAGTTTTGAATTGAAATTTGTACATTTTAACGAATTTCGTGAAACGGTTAATGGATTTTTCGTGGAAATTTTGGCGATATTAACTCTTTTGGTTGAGAATTTTTGTAAAAATGGTGTAGGGGGGCAGTTTGGCTAGTTCAATTACTTTCGAATGGGAGTTTTTTCAAGTTAATGGGTTTTGATGTGGAATTTTTACCCTTTCGTTGTTTATGGACACTTTGTATATTTAATTGGTTTGGGAGGTGGCACATTCTGACTTTTAAAGGGCTTATTACGGGGCATCTTATTTATTTCAATTGTTTGGATGCGGGTATTTTTTCAATTTAGTGGGTTTTGGGTCGTATTTTGCCTATATAATTAATTTGGATGACAGTCTTTTACAATTTATTGGGTTTTTGTCACATTTTGGCCGTTACATTGGTTTTTTAGGGGTAATTAGGCCGTGGACAATTGTTTTCAGGGGGTCTTGTTGTAGTTTTAATTGCTCTTTACAGGCACTTTAGCAATTCCAATCGTTTTTGCTGGGAATTTTACAATTAATGCTTTTTTACTTTGGTTTTTTTTATGTAATTATGAATTTTTGGGTGGCGTTTTGTGGATTCTAATGAATTTGAAGGGGATTTTTTTGAAATCTGCTTTATTTTTCAGTGGCATTATTGTCATTTTGATTGCCTGGAATGGGTGATTTGCGCTATATAGTTTTAAGGGGGCATATTGGCAATTTCTTTAGTTTTGGGAAAATATTCCAGCAACTTAATGCGTGTTTAGGAGGGCATGGACGTTTATATGGTTGTGGAGTTGTATTTTTGCAACGTAATGCATTTTTCACGTGGCAGTTTGGCCATTTTAGTGAATTTTGCACTGTACTTTAAAATTTATAGTGTTTTTAGGGAGAAGTTTTCATCACTTAAATGGCTTTGGGTTTGGATTTTTATCGATTCAATGTGTTTTTTGGGTTTGGAAGGATTTTTTGTAATTAAATGAGTTTTGAATAGGATTTTGAATATGTCAATGAATTTGGTGGCAGCCTAAGTGGATTTCCGGTGGGAATTTTTGCGATTGTAATGATTTTGGACGAGAATTTTCGTAATTTAACGGGTTTTACCCCAGCAGTACTTTTCTAATTTATTGTATTTTGGATTAAAATTTGGCCAATTTAGATTTCGGGGTTTGATATGTAGCGCTTCAATGGGTTTTCGGGGAAGGTCTGTTCGTTTAAACGAAATTGAAAGCGTGTAGTTTTGCAATTTAATGTGTTTTTGGTTGGATTTTGGCCATGTTAATGAATTTTTTGTGGGTATTTTACAAAGTGAATTGATTTTTTTGAGGGAAGTTTTTCGGAGATTCCAATAAATTTGGAGTGTAGTTTTTTGCCTTTAACATGATTTTTAAATGGCGGTTTTGCCATTTTGGCATGGAGAAGGAATGTTTGCTATTTAATGTTGTTTAAGGGGACATACTGGCCATTTAAGCAATTTTGGGAAATATTCCAGCAATTAAATGGGTTTTTAGGTGGCATGTTGGCCATTTGTACGGTTGTGGAGTAGTAATTTCCCAACTGAATGTGTTTTGACGGGGCATTTTGGCCATTTCAATGAATTTTGTGGGGCACTTTTTAATTTATAGTGTTCTTAGGGGGGGGGGGAGTCTTGTCATTTTAATGGTTTCAAGTTTGGAATTTTAGCGATTCAAGTTGATTTTAGGATTTTTATTTATTTATTTATTTATTTTATTTACCGTTTTAACATAATTGAGAGGGTATATATTTGCAATTTATTGGGTTTTTATTGGTAATTTTTCCCTCTTTAACGCTTTTGGAGAGGTGATTTTGCAAATGAATTAGTTTTGAATTGAAATTTGGACATTTTAATGAATTTCGTGAAAGGGTAAATGGATTTTTCGGGGAAGTTTTGGCGATATTAACTGTTTTGGTTGAGAATTTTAGTAATTAAAGGGTGTAGGGGGGCAGTTCGCCAAGTTTAATTACTTTCGAATGGGAGTTTGATGAGGAATTTTTACCCTTTCGTTGTTTATGGAGGTGTACTTTGTATATATAATTGGTTTGGGAGGTGGCACATTCCGACTTTTAAAGGGCTGACTACGGGGCATCTTATTTATTTCAATTGTTTGGATGCGGGTATTTTTTCAATTTAATGGGTTTTGGGTCGTATTTTGCCCATATAATTAATTTGGATGACTGTCTTTTACAATTTAGTGGGTTTTTGTCACATTTTGGCTGTTACATTGGTCTTTTAGGGGAAATCAGGCCGTGAATAGTCGTTTTCAGGGGGTCTTTTTGGAGTTTTAGTTGCTTTTTACAAGCACTTTAGCAATTCCAATCGTTTTTGCTGTGAAGTTTACAATTAATGCATTTTTACTTTGGTTTTTTTTAGTAATTATGGATTTTTGGATGGTGTTTTGTGGATTCTAATGAATTTGAAAGGGTTTTTTTTTTGAAATCTGCTTTATTTTTCAGTGGCATTATTATCATTTTGATGGCCTAGAATGGGTAATTTGCGCCATATAATAATGTGTTTTTAGGGGGCATATTGGCAATTTCTATAGTTTTGGGGAAACATTCCAGCAACTTAATGCGTGTTTAGGAGGGCATGGACGTTTATATGGTTGTGGAGTTGTATTTTCGCAACGTAATGCATTTTGTCGTGGCAGTTTGGCCATTTCAGTGAATTTTGTGTTGTACTTTTTAATTTATTGTGTTTTTAGGGAGAGGTTTTTGTCACTTTAGTGGCTTTGGTTTTGAACTTTTACCGATTCAATGTGTTTTTTGGCTTTGGAATGATTTTTTTGCAATTAAGTGAGTTTTGAATAGGATTTTGAATATTTCAATAAATTTGGTTGCAGTCTAAATGGATTTCCGGTGGGAATTTTTGCGATTGTAATGATCTTGGACGAGAATTTTAGTAATTTAACTGGTTTTACTCCTGCAATACTTTCTAATTTATTGCATTTTGGAGTAAAATTTGGCCAATTTAAGGATTTCGGCGTTTGATATGTAGCGCTTCAATGGGCTTTCGGGGAAGGTCTTGCCTTTTAAACGAAATTGAAATCGTGTAGTTTAGCAATTTAATGAGTTTTTAGTTGGATTTTGGCCGAGTTAATGAATTTTTTGTGGGTATTTTGCAAAGTGAATTGATTTTTTTGAGGGAAGTTTGTCGGAGATTCCAATAAATTTGGAGTGTAATTTTTTGCATTTAACATGATTTTTAAATGGCAGTTTTGCCATTTTGGCATGGAGGGGGAGTGTTTGCTATTTAATGTGCTTCAAGGGGACATACTAGCCATTTAAGTAGTTTTGGGAAATACTCTAGCAATTAAATGGGTTTTTAGGTGGCATGTAGGCCGTTTGTACGGTTGTGGTGTAGTAATTTCCCAACTGAATGCATTTTGACGGGGCATTTTGGCCATTTCAATAAATTTTGTGAGTTACTTTTTAATTTACTGTGTTCTTAGGGGCGGAGTTTTGTCATTTTAATGGTTTCCGGTTTGGAATTTTAGCGATTCAATTAGATTTTTGGATTTTTGTTTATTTATTTTATTTACCGTTTTAACAAAATTGAGAGGGTATATATTTGCAATTTACTGAGTTTTATTGGTAATGTTTCCCTCTTTAACGCTTTTGGAGAGGTGATTTTGCTATTGAATTAGTTTTGAATTGAAATTTGGACTTTTTAATGAATTTCGTGAAAGGGTAAATGGTTTTTTTGTGGAAATTTTGGCGTTATTAACTGTTTTGGTTGAGAATTTTAGTAATTTAAAGGGTGTATGGGGGCAGTTTGACCAATTTAATTACTTTCGAATGGGAGTATTTTCAAATTAATGGGTTTTGACGAGGAATTTTTACCCTTTCGTTGTTTATGGAGGTGTACTTTGTATATTTAATTGGTTTGGGAGGTGGCACATTCCGACTTTTAAAGGGCTTATTACGGGGCATCTTTTTTATTTCAATTGTTTGGATGCGGGTATTTTTTTCAATTTAATGGGTTTTGGGTCGTATTTTGCCCATATAATTAATTTGGATGACAGCCTTTTACAATTTAGTGGGTTTTTGTGACATTTTGGCCGTTACATTGGTCTTTTAGGGGTAATTAGGCCGTGAATAGTTGTTTTCAGGGGGGTCTTTTTGGAGTTTTAATTGCTTTTTACAAGCACTTTAGCAATTCCAATCGTTTTTGCTGGGAAATTTACAATTATTGCATTTTTACTTTGGTTTTTTTAAGTAATTATGGATTTTTGGGTGGTGTTTTGTGGATTCTAATGAATTTGAAGGGGTTTTTTTTGAAATTTGCTTTATTTTTCTGTGGCATTATTGCCATTTTGATGGCCTGGAATGGGTAATTTGCACCATATAGTTTTAAGGGGGCATATTGGCAATTTCTATAGTTTTGGGGAAATATTCTAGCAACTTAACGCGTGTTTAGGAGGTCATGGACGTTTATATGGTTGTGGAGTTGTATTTTCGCAACGTAATGCATTTTAACGTGGCAGTTTGGCCATTTCAGTGAATTTCGCGCTGTACTTTATAATTTATTGTGTTTTGAGGGAGAAGTTTATGTCACTTTAATGGCTTTGGGTTTGGACTTTTACCGATTCAATGTGTTTTTTGGGTTTGGAAGGATTTTTTTGCAATTAAATGAATTTTGAATAGGATTTTGAATATTTCAAAGAATTTGGTTGCAGCCTAAATGGATTTCCGGTGGGAATTTTTGCGATTGTAATGATTTTGGACGAGAATTTTTGTAATTTAACGGGTTTTACCCCTGCAGTACTTTCCAATTTATTGTATTTTGGAGTAAAATTTGGCCAATTTAGATTTCGGGGTTTGATATGTAGTGCTTCAATGGGTTTTCGGGGAAGGTCTGGCCGCTTATACGAAATTGAAAGCATGTAGTTTAGCCATTTAATGAGTTTTTGGTTGGATTTTGGCCGTGTTAATGAATTTGTTGTGGGTATTTTGCAAAGTGAATTGATTTTTATGAGGGAAGTTTTTCGGAGATTCCAATAAATTTGGAGTGTAATTTTTTTGCCTTTAACATGATTTTTAAATGGCGGTTTTGCCATTTTGGCATGGAGGGGGAGTGTTTGCTATTTAATGCGGTTCAAGGGGGCATACTGGCCATTTAAGCAGTTTTGGGAAATATTCCCGCAATTAAATGGGTTTTTAGGCGGCATGTTGGCCATTTGTACGGTTGTGGAGTAGTAATTTCCCAAGTGAATGCATTTTGACGGGGCATTTTGGCCATTTCAATGAATTTTGTGGGGGCACTTTTTAATTTATAGAGTTCTTAGGGGGGGAGTTTTGTCATTTTAATGGTTTCAGGTTTGGAATTTTCGCAATTCAATTTGATTTTAGGATTTTTGTTTATTTATTATTATTATTTTTTACTGTTTTAACAAAATGGAGAGCTTATATATTTGCAATTTTCTGGGTTTTATTGGTAATTTTTTTCCCTCTTTAACGCTTTTGGAGAGGTGATTTTGCAATTGAATTAGTTTTGAATTGAAATTTGGACATTTTAATGAATTTCGTGAAAGGGTAAATGGATTTTTCGTGGAAATTTTGGCAATATTAACTGTTTTGGTTGAGAATTTTAGTAATTTAAAGGGTGTAGGGGGGCAGTTTGCCCAGTTTAATTACTTTCGAATGGGAGTTTTTTCAAATTAATGGGTTTTGAGGAGGAATTTTTACCCTTTCGTTGTTTATGGTGGTGTGCTTTGTATATTTAATTGGTTTGGGAGGTGGCACATTCCGACTTTTAAAGGGCTTATTACAGGGCATCTTATTTATTTCAATTGTTTATATGCGGGTATTTTTTCAATTTAGTGGGTTTTGGGTCGTATTTTGCCCATATAATGAATTTAGATGACAGTCTTTTACCGTTTAGTGGGTTTTTGTGACATTTTGGCCGTTACATTGGTTTTTTAGGGGTAATTAGGCCGTGGACAATTGTTTTCAGGGGGTCTTTTTGGAGTTTTAATTGCTCATTACAAGCACTTTAGCAATTCCAATGGTTTTTGAACTGGGGATTTTACAATTAATGCATTTTTACTTTGGTTTTTTTTTTAAGTAATTATGGATTTTTGGGTGGTGGTGTTTTGTGGATTCTAATGAATCAGAAGGGGTTTTTTGTTTAAATCTGGTTTATTTTTCAGTGGCATTATTGTCAATTTGATGGCCTGGAATGGGTAATTTGCGCCAAATAATAATGTGTTTTAAGGGGGCATATTGGCAATTTCTATAGTTTTGGGGAAATATTCCAGCAACTTAATGCGTGTTTAGGAGGGCATGGACGTTTATATGGTTGTGGAGTTTTATTTTCGCAACGTAATGCGTTTTGACGTGGCAGTTTGGCCATTTCAGTGAATTTTGCGTACTACTTTTTAATTTATTGTGTTTTTAGGGAGAAATTTTTGTCACTTTAATGTCTTTGGGTTTGGACTTTTACCGATTCAATGTGTTTTTT
>CM066167.1:28251247-28253747 GCA_033629205.1 Lithocarpus polystachyus | reverse complement strand
CTCGAATCTCATTAAACACCACGTTCATGCGTTCAAATTGTTGTTGCATAGCCTGCAACATGATAGATGACTCCTCCCCTCCTTCCTTATTTGATGTTTCACCCCTGCAAGACATATTTTTAAAACTACAATGAAATGTTAGAAATAATTCCTCACAACACTCCCTCACGTGTTTGCACCCTGATTATGTCACTCCCACTCGTGTTTCACTCTGAAATTGGCTTTTTCCTGATATTAGTCTCACACTCTCTGATGAGAATCAACAAGCTTTCAAGGATCAATTGCAAGTTCCAGTTGGGCCTATTACTAGAGCAAGATCTAAGAAGATGGCTGAAGCATTTAATGGGCTGATTCAAGTGATTTGGGCTGATTCACATTCCAGGTGGGGCCCAAAGGAAGATAAAGGCATAATAAATTTAATCCAAGCTATTGAGGGCTGATCTGACTTAATTGGGCGCTATTTATGGCATGAAATTATGGCTGATTGACTTTCCAGCTCTAAATCAGTTAACAGATACTTTTCCTTATTTAGATCTTCTAATTTTGGACCAGATCTTCCTTAATTTTTTAGGCTTTTATTATTTAGAACGTTTTTTGGGGTTTTTCCTATTTTGGATCTGCTATTTTCAGACCAAATCAGTTTTTAATTAGGGTTTTATTATTTAGTACGTTTTTTAGGTTTTCTACATTCAGCCATGCCTTATAAATAGCATGCACTCATTGTAATAGAGGAGATTATTGAATAAAAATCAGAAAAGGTGAGGCTTTGCTCTTCTCTTTGGTTCTTCAAGAACTGTGAACTTATCAAGGATTCTTCCTTGTGACGTTCAAACTTATACCTTTAGATCGTGATTCCTTTATAATCATTGGGTCAAGGTCTGTTACTTATACCTTTAGTTCGCGTTTCTCTTATAAACGTTGGGTCTGGGTTTTCTATCAAATCTGAATTTTAGCTTTCTTGGGTAATATTCCAATATTGTTTGTTGGGTCTCAAAGCGAGTCTGTTGAGGTTCGCATCATTTGGTATCAGAGCTCAGGTTCTAAAATCAGTTTTCTATCATTTTATCTTTTGTTTCCTGTTATCTTCCTATCTTGTTCATATTCTGTTTTTTGTTCTTCATTCTTGTTTTGTGACATGCACTAGGTTAAAATTGTGCACTGAGTTCCCAAAAAAAAAAAAAAAAAAAACGTGAAAAAAAAAAACTGCAGAAAGAAAAAAAAAGTGAAAAAAAAGGACTGCAAAAAAAAAAAACGTAAAAAAAAAAAAAAAATTTATTTTTAGTTTCAGTTCTCTCTCAGAGCAGTTATATTGTTTCTTTTGTCCTATTTTTCTTTGATTTGTGCCTCTGTCATACTTTCTAGTCGTTGGTATTTATTTAAACACTACAAGTTGAATTTCTTGATCAAGTTTTTTAGTTTATTGCAGAACTGAAAAGGGGAAGCTGCGAGAGGAAAAAGGCAAGAGAGTGTGAGACTAATATCGGAAAAAAGCCAATTTAAGAGTGAAACACGAGTGGGAGTGACATAATCTGAGTGCAAACACGTGAGGGAGTGTTGTGAGGAATTATTTCTAACCTTTCTTTGTAGTTTTTAAAATATGTCTTGCAGGGGTGAAACATCAAATAAGGAAGGAGGGGAGGAATCATCATCTATCATGTTGCAGGCTATGCAATAACAATTTGAACGCATGAACGTGGTGTTTAATGAGATTCGAGATCGGTTGGACAGGCAAGATACTGATATTGCTAATTTGCGTGCGGAGCGTCCCCAAAGAGGTCCTAATGCTAGAAGGCAAGAAAGGCATGTGCGCGTGTATGATTCTGATGACTACCATGAGGATGAGTTTGAAGATGAGGAGGATCAAGTTTCGTGGAACAATGAGGGCAGGTTTGCGCGAAGGGGTGAAAGGCGTCCAAGATGGCAAGATGGGACTGACGGAAGCCTAGGAAACATAAAAATGAAGATACCATCATTCCAAGGGAAAAATGATCCAGAAGCGTACTTGGAGTGGGAGAAGAAGGTGGAGTTCATCTTTGAGTGCCACAATTACTCCGAGGAGAAAAAGGTAAAACTAGCTGTGATTGAGTTTACTGACTATGCTATTATATGGTGGGATCAACTTGTGATGAACAGAAGGAGAAACCATGAGAGGCCTATTGAGACGTGGGAGCAAATGAAGGCCACCATGAGGAGGCGATTTATCCCTAGTCACTACTATAGAGGCCTGTATCAAAAATTACAGAGTCTTACTCAAGGCTATAGGAGCGTGGATGACTACCACAAGGAGATGGAGATTGCCATGATTCGAGCTAATGTAGAGGAGGATAGAGAAGCTACCATGGCAAGGTTTCTGAATGGGCTGAATCGGGACATTGCTAATGTGGTGGAGTTGCAGCACTAAGTGGAGTTGGAGGACATGGTGCATATGGTATTAAAGGTGGAACGACAGCTCAAAAGGAAAGGAACTCGGTCATTTATCAACAGAGGTAAAAATGAATCC
>CM066167.1:28236247-28246247 GCA_033629205.1 Lithocarpus polystachyus | reverse complement strand
GGATTTCCGGTGGGAATTTTGGTGAATGTAATGATTTTGGACGAGAATTTTTGTAATTTAACGGGTTTTACCCCTGCAGTAGTTTCTAATTTATTGTATTTTGGAGTAAAATTTGGCCAATTTAAGGATTTCGGGGTTTGACATGTAGCACTACAATGGGTTTTCGCGGAAGGCCTGGCTGTTTAAACGAAATTGAAAGCGTGTAGTTTAGCAATTTAATGAGTTTTTGGCTGGATTTTGGCCGTATTAATGAATTTTTTGTGGGTATTTTACAAAGTGAATTAATTTTTTTGAGGGACGTTTTTCGAAGATTCCAATGAGTTTGGAGTGTAATTTTTTGCATTTAACATGATTTTTAATTTCTGGTTTTGCCATTTTGGCATGGAGGGCGAGTGTTTGCTATTTAATGTGGTTCAAGGGGGCATACTGGCCATTTAAGTAGTTTTGGGAAATATTCCAGCAATTAAATGAGTTTTGAGGTGGCATGTTGGCCATTTGTACGGATGTGGAGTAGTAATTTCCCAACTGAATGCATTTTGACGGGGCATTTTGGCCATTTCAATGAATTTTGTGGTGCACTTTTTAATTTATAGTGTTTTTGGGGGGGGGTGTTTTGTCATTTTAATGTTTTCAGGTTTGGAATTTTAGCGATTCAATTTGATTTTAGGATTTTTGTTTATTCATTTATTTATTTATTTTACCTTTTTAACAAAATTGAGAGAGTATATATTTGCAATTTACTGGGTTTTATAGGTAATTTTTCCCTCTTTAACGCTTTTGGAGAGGTGATTTTGCAATTGAATTAGTTTTGAATTGAAATTTTGACATTTTAATGAATTTCGTGAAAGGGTAAACGGATTTTTCGAGGAAATTTTGGCGATATTAACTGTTTTGGTTGAGAATTTTCGTAATTTAAAGGGTGTAGGGGGGCAGTTCGCCCAGTTTAATTACTTTCGAATGGGAGTTTTTTCAAATTAACTGGTTTTGATGAGGAATTTTTACCCTTTCGTTGTTTATGGTGATGTACTTTGTATATTTAATTGGTTTGGGAGGTGGCACATTCCGACTTTTAAAGGGCTTATTACGGGGCATCTTATTTGTTTCAATTGTTTGGATGCGGGTATTTTTTTCAATTTAGTGGGTTTTGGGTCGTATTTTGCCCATATAATTAATTTTGATGACAGTCTTTTACCGTTTAGTGGGTTTTTGTGACATTTTGGCCGTTAGGGGTAATTAGGCCGTGGGCGATTGTTTTCAGGGGGTCTTTTTGGAGTTTTAATTGCTCTTTACAAGCACTTTAGCAATTCCAATGGTTTTTGCTGGGAATTTTACAATTAATGCATTTTTACTTTGGTTTTTTGAAGTAATTATGGATTTTTGGTTGGTGTTTTGTGGATTCTAATGAATTTGAAGGGGTTATTTTTTGAAATCTGCTTTATTTTTCTGTGGCATTATTGTCATTTTGATAGCCTAGAATGGGTAATTTGCGCCAAATAATAATGTGTTTTAAGGGGGCATATTGGCAATTTCTATAGTTTTTGGGAAATATTCCAGCAACTTAATGCGTGTTTAGGAGGGCGTGGACGTTTATATGGTTGTGGAGTTGTATTTTCGCAACGTAATGCTTTTTGACGTGGCAGTTTGGCCATTTCAGTGAATTTGGCACTGTACTTTATAATTTATTGTGTTTTTAGGGAGAAGTTTTTGTCACTTTAATGGCTTTGGGTTTGGAATTTTACTGATTCAGTGTGTTTTTTGGGTTTGGAAGGATTTTTTTGCAATTAAATGAGTTTTGAATAGGATTTTGAATATTTCAATGAATTTGGTTGCAGTCTAAATGGATTTCTGGTGGGAATTTTGGCGATTGTAATGATTTTGGACGAGAATTTTTGTAATTTAACGGGTTTTACCCCTGCAGTAGTTTCTAATTTGTTGTATTTTGGAGTAAAATTTGGTCAATTTAAGGAATTTGGGGTTTGATATGTAGCACTTCAATGGGTTTTCAGGGAAGGTCTGGCTGTTTAAATGAAATTGAAACCGTGTAGTTGAGCAAATTAATGAGTTTTTGGCTGGATTTTGGCTGTGTTAATGACTTTTTTGTGGGTATTTTGCAATGTGAATTGATTTTTTTGAGGGACGTTTTTCAGAGATTCCAATGAGTTTGGAGTGTAATATTTTGCATTTAACATGATTTTTAATTGCCGGTTTTGCCATTTTGGCATGGAGGGGGAGTGTTTGCAATTTAATGTGGTTCAAGGGGGCATACTGGCCATTTAAGTTGTTTTGGGAAATATTCCAGCAATTAAATGGGTTTTTAGGCGACATGTTGGCCATTTGTAAGGATATGGAGTACCAATTTCCCAACTGAATGCATTTTGACGGGACATTTTGGCCATTTCAATGAATTTTGTGGTGCACTTTTTAATTTATAGTGTTCTTAGGGGGGGAGTTTTGTCATTTTAATGGTTTCAGGTTTGGAATTTTTGCGATTCAATTTGATTTTAGGATTTTTGTTTATTTATTTTTTTTATTTTTTTACCGTTTTAACAAAATTGAGAGGGTATATATTTGCAATTTACTGGGTTTTATTGGTAATTTTTCCCTCTTTAATGCTTTTGGAGCGGCGTTTTTGCAATTGAATTAGTTTTGAATTGCAATTTGGACATTTTAATGAATTTTGTGAAAGGGTAAATGGATTTTTCGTAGAAATTTTTGCGATATTAACTGTTTTGGTTGAGAATTTTAGTAATTTAAAAGGTGTAAGGGGGCAGTTCGCATAGTTTAATTACTTTCGAATGGGAGTTTTTTTCAAATTAACGGGTTTTGATGAGGACTTTTTACCCTTTCGTTGTTGATGGCGGTGTACTTTGTATATTCAATTGGTTTGGGAGGTGGCATATTCCGACTTTTAAAGGGCTTATTACGGGGCATCTTATTTGTTTCAATTGTTTGGATGGGGTATTTTTTCAATTTAGTGGGTTTTGTGTTGTATTTTGTCCATATAATTAATTTGGATGCCATTCTTTTTCCGTTTAGTGGGTTTTTGTGACATTTTGGCCGTTACATTGGTTTTTTAGGGGTAATTAGGCCGTGGACAATTGTTTTCAAGGGGTCTTTTTGGAGTTTTAATTGCTCTTTACAAGCACTTTAGCAATTCCAATGGTTTTTGCTGGGAATTTTACAATTAATGCATTTTTACTTTGGTTTTTTAAAGTAATTATGGATTTTTGGGTGGTGTTTTGTGGATTCTAACGAATTTCAGTGAATTTTGCGCTTTACTTTATAATTTATTGTGTTTTTAGTGAGAAGTTTTTGTCACTTTAATGGCTTTGGGCCAAACTTTTACCGATTCAATGTGTTTTTTGGGTTTGGAAGTATTTTTTTGCAATTAAATGAGTTTTGAATAGGATTTTGAATATTTCAATGAATTTGGTTGTAGTCTAAATGGATTTCCGGTGGGAATTTTGGCGATTGTAATGATTTTGGACGAGAATTTTTGTAATTTAACAGGTTTTAACCCTGCAGTAGTTTCTAATTTGTTGTATTTTGGAGTAAAATTTGGCCAATTTAAGGATTTTGGGGTTTGATATGTAGCGCTTCAATGGGTTTTCGGGGAAGGTCTGGCCGTTTAAACCAAATTGATAGCGTGTAGTTTAGCATTTTAATGAGTTTTTGGTTGGATTTTGGCCGTGTTAATGAATTTTTTGTGGGCATTTTGCCAAGTGAATTGATTTTTTTTAGGGAAGTTTTTCGAAGTTTCCAATAAATTTGGAGTGTAATTTTTTGCCTTTAACATGATTTTTAAATGGCGGTTTTGCCGTTTTGGCGTGGAGGGGGAGTATTTACTATTTAATTTTGTTCAAGGGGACATACTGGCCATTTAAGTAGTTTTGGGAAATATTCTAGCAATTAAATGTGGTTTTTAGGCTGCATGTTGGCCATTTGTACGGATGTGGAGTAGTAATTTCCCAACTGAATGCATTTTGACGTGGCATTTTGGCCATTTCAATGAATTTTGTGGGGCACTTTTTAATTTATAGTGTTCTTAGGGGGGGAGTTTTGTCATTTTAATGGTTTCAGGTTTGGAATTTTAGCGATTCAATTTGATTTTAGGATTTTTGTTTTTGTTTTTTTTTTTTACCGTTTTAACAAATTTGAGAGGGTATATATTTGCAGTTTACAGGGTTTTATTGGTAATTTTTCCCTCTTTAAAGCTTTTGGAGAGGCGATTTTGCAATTGAATTAGTTTTGAATTGAAATTTGGACATTTTAATGAATTTCGTGAATGGGTAAATGGATTTTTCGTGGAAATTTTGGCGATATTAACTGTTTTGGTTGAGAATTTTAGTAATTTAAAGGGTGTAGAGGGGCAGTTCGCACAGTTTAATTACTTTCGATTTGGAGTTTTTTCAAATTAATGGGTTTTGATGAGGACTTTTTACCCTTTCGTTGTTGATGGCGGTGTACTTTGTATATTCAATTGGTTTGGGAGGTGGCACATTCTGACTTTTAAATGGCTTATTACGGGGCATCTTATTTGTTTCAATTGTTTGGATGCGGGTATTTTTTCAATTTAGTGGGTTTTGTGTCGTATTTTGCCCATATAATTAATTTGGATGCTAGTCTTTTACTGTTTAGTGGGTTTTTGTGACATTTTGGCCGTTACATTGGTTTTTTAGGGGTAATTAGGCCGTGGACAATTGTTTTCAACGGGTCTTTTTGTAGTTTTAATTGCTCTTTACAAGCACTTTAGCAATTCCAATGGTTTGTGCTGGGAATTTTACAACTAATGCATTTTTACTTTGGTTTTTTTAAGTAATTATGGATTTTTGGCTGGTGTTTTGTGGATTCTAACGAATTTGAAGGGGTTTTTTTTGAAATCTGCTTCATTTCTCTGTGGCATTATTGTCATTTTGATGGCCTGGAATGGGTAATTTGCGCCAAATAATAATGTGTTTTAAGGGGGCATATTGGCAATTTCTATAGTTTTGGGGAAATATTCCAACAACTTAATGCGTGTTTAGGAGGGCATGGACGTTTATATGGTTGTGGAGTTGTATTTTCGCAACGTAATCCGTTTTGACGTGGCAGTTTGGCCATTTCAGTGAATTTTGCGCTGTACTTTATAATTTATTGTATTTTTAGGGAGAAGTTTTTGTCACTTTAATGGCTTTGGGTTTGGTCTTTTACCGATTCAATGTGTTTTTTGGGTTGGGAAGAATTTTTTTTGCAATTAAATGAGTTTTGAATAGAATTTTGAAAATTTCAATGAATTTGGTTGCAGTCCAAATGGATTTCCGGTGGGAATTTTTGCGATCGTAATGATTTTGGACGAGAATTTTGGCCAATTTAAGGATTTCGGGGTTTGATATGTAGCGCTTCAATGGGTTTTCGAGGAAGGTCTGGCCGTTTAAACGAAATTGAGAGCGTGTAGTTTAGCAATTTAATGAGTTTTTGGTTTGATTTTGGCCATGTTAATGAATTTTTTGCGGGCATTTTGCACAGTGAATTGATTTTTTTGAGGGAAGTTTTTCGGAAATTCCAATAAATTTGGAGTGTAATTTTTTGCCTTTAACATGATTTTTAAATGGCGGTTTTGCCATTTTGGCATGGACAGGGAGTGTTTGCTATATAATTTGGTTCAATGGGACATACTGACCATTTAAGTAGTTTTGGGAAATATTCTAGCAATTAAATGTGGTTTTTTAGGCTGCATGTTGGCCATTTGTACGGATGTGGAGTAGTAATTTCCCAATTGAATGCATTTTGACGTGGCATTTTGGCCATTTCAATGAATTTTGTGGGGCACTTTTAATTTATAGTGTTCTTAGGGGGGGAGTTTTGTCATTTTAATGGTTTCAGGTTCGGAATTTTAGCGATTCAATTTGATTTTAGGATTTTTGTTTATTTATTTATTTATTTATTTTACCGTTTTAACAAAATTGAGAGGGTATATATTTGCAATTTACTGGGTTTTATTCGTACTTTTTCCCTCTTTAACGCTTTTGGAGAGGCAATTTTGCAATTGAATTAGTTTTGAATTGAAATTTGGACATTTTAATGAATTTCGTGAAAGGGTAAATGGATTTTTCGTGGAAATTTTGGCGATATTAACTGTTTTGGTTTAGAATTTTAGTAATTTAAAGGGTGTAGGGGGGCAGTTCACCCAATTTAATTACTTTCGAATGGGAGTTTTTTCAAATTAACGGGTTTTGATTAGGAATTTTTACCCTTTCGTTGTTTATGGTGGTGTACTTTGTATATTTAATTGGTTTGGGAGGTGGCACATTCCCACTTTTAAAGGGCATATTACAGGGCATCTTATTTATTTCAATTGTTTGGATGCGGCATTTTTTCAATTTAGTGGGTTTTGGGTTGTATTTTGCCCATATAATTAATTTGGATGACAGTCTTTTACCGTTGAATGGGTTTTTGTGACATTTTGGCCGTATCATTGGTTTTTTAGGGGTAATTAGGCCGTATTGTTTTCAGGGGGTCTTTTTGGAGTTTTATTTGCTCTTTATGCACTTTAGCAATTCCAATCATTTTAGCTGGGAATTTTACAGTTAATGCATTTTGAGTTAGGTTTTTTGAAGTAATTATGGATTTTTGGGTGGTGTTTTGTGGATTCTAATGAGTTTGAAGGGGTTTTTTTTGGAAATCTGCTTTTTTTTCAGTGGCATTATTGTCATTTTGATGGCTTGGAATGGGTAATTTGTGCGAAATAATAATGTGTTTTAAGGGGGCATGTTGGCAATTTCTATAGTTTTGGGGAAATATTACAGCAACTTAATGCGTGTTTAGGAGGGCATGGACATTTATATGGTTGTGGAGTTGTATTTTCGCAACGTAGTGCGTTTTGACGTGGCAGTTTGGCCATTTCAGTGAATTTTGCGCTGTACTTTATAATTTATTGTGTTTTTAGGGAGAAGTTTTTGTCACTTTAATGGCTTTGGGTTTGGACTTTTACCGATTCAATGTGTTTTTTGGGTTTGGAAGGATTTTTTTGCAATTAAATGAGTTTTGAATAGGACTTTGAATATTTCAATGAATTTGGTTGCAGTCTAAATGGATTTCTGGTGGGAATTTTGGCGATTGTAATGATTTTGGACGAGAATTTTTGTAATTTAACGGGTTTTACCCCTGCAGTAATTTCTAATTTATTGTATTTTGGAGTAAAATTTGGCCAATTTAAGGATTTCGGGGTTTGATATGTAGCGCTTCAATGGGTTTTCGGGGAAGGTCTGGCCGTTTAAATGAAATTGAGAGCGTGTAGTTTAGCAATTTAATGAGTTTTTGGTTGGATTTTGGCCGTGTTAATGAATTTTTTGTGGGCATTTTGCAAAGTGAATTTATTTTTTTGAGGGAAGTTTTTTAGAGATTCCAATAAATTTGGAGTGTAATTTTTTGCCTTTAACATGATTTTTAAATGGCGGTTTTGCCATTTTGGCATGGAGGGGGAGTGTTTGCGATTTAATTTGGTTCAAGGGGTCATACTGGCCATTTAAGTAGTTTTGGGAAATATTCTAGCAATTAAATGTGGTTTTTAGGCTGCATGTTGGCCATTTGTACGGTTGTGGAGTAGTAACTTCCCAACTGAATGCATTTTGACGTGGCCTTTTGGCCATTTCAATGAATTTTGTGGGGCACTTTTTAATTTATAGTGTTCTTACGGGGGGAGTTTTGTCATTTTAAGGGTTTCAGGTTTGGAATTTTAGCGATTCAATTTGATTTTAGGATTTTTTTTTTTTTTTTTTTTACCGTTTTAACAAAATTGAGAGGGTATATATTTGCAATTTACTGGGTTTTATTGGTAACTTTTCCCTCTTTAATGCTTTTGGAGAGGCGATTTTGCAATTGAATTAGTTTTGAATTGAAATTTGGACATTTTAATGAATTTCGGGAAAGGGTAAATGGATTTTTGGTGGCAATTTTGGCGATATTAACTGTTTTGGTTGAGAATTTTAGTAATTTAAAGGGCGTAGGGGGGCAGTTAGCACAGTTTAATTACTTTCGAATGGGAGTTTTTTCAAATTAACATGTTTTGATGAGGACTTTTTACCCTTTCGTTGTTTATGGCGGTGTACTTTGTATATTCAATTGGTTTGGGAGGTGGCACATTCCGACTTTTAAAGGGCTTATTACAGGCATCTTATTTGTTTCAATTGTTTGGATGCGGGTATTTTTTTTCAATTTAGTGGGTTTTGTGTCGTATTTTGCCCATATAATTAATTTGGATGACAGTCTTTTACCGTTTAGTGGGTTTTTGTGACATTTTTGGCCGTTACATTGGTTTTTTAGGGGTAATTAGGCCGTGGACAATTGTTTTCAAGGGGTCTTTTTGGAGTTTTAATTGCTCTTTACAAGCACTTTAGCAATTCCAATGGTTTTTGCTGGGAATTTTACAATTAGTGCATTTTTACTTTGGTTTTTTTAAGTAATTATGGATTTTTGGGTGGTGTTTTGTGGATTCTAATGAATTTGAAGGGGTTTTTTTTTTTGAAATCTGCTTCATTTCTCTGTGGCATTATTGTCATTTTGATGGCCTGTAATGGGTAATTTGCGCCAAATAATAATGTGTTTTAAGGGGGCGTATTCCGACTTTTAAAGGGCTTATTACGGGGCATCTTATTTATTTCAATTGTTTCGATGTGGGTATTTTTTCAATTTAGTGGGTTTTGGTTTGTATTTTGCCCATATAATTAATTTGGATGACAGTCTTTTACAATTTAGTGGGTTATTGTGACATTTTGGCCTTTACATTGGTTTTTTAGGGGTAATTAGGCCCTGGATAATTGTTTTCAGGGGGTCTTTTCAAAGTTTTAATTGCTTTTTACAAGCACTTTAGTAATTCCAATCATTTTAGCTGGGAATTTTACAATTAATGCATTTTTACAGTGGTTTTTTAAGTAATTAACGATTTTTGGGTGGTGTTTTGGGGATTCTAAAGAATTTGAAGGGGTTTTTTTTTGAAATCTGCTTTATTTTTCAGTGGCATTATTGTCATTTTGATGGCCTGGAAAGGGTAATTTGCGCCATATAATAATGTGTTTTAAGGGGACATATTGGAAATTTTTATAGTATTTGGGAAATATTCTAGCAACTTAATGCGTGTTTAGGAGGGCAAGGACGTTTATATGGTTGTGGAGTTGTATTTTTGCAACGTAATGCATTTTGACGTGGCGGTTTGGCCATTTCAGTGAATTTTGCGTTGTACTTTTTAATTTATTGTGTTTTTAGGGAGAAGTTTTTGTCACTTTAATGGCTTTGGGTTTGGACTTTTACCGATTCAATGTGTTTTTTGGTGTATTCTTTCTTTACCTTTTAACCAAAGTTTAGGGAGTATTTTTTGTGTTTTTCTGGGTTTTATGGGCCATTTTGGCCCTTTCCGTTTTTGAAGGATTTTTTTGCAATTAAATGAGTTTTGAATAGGATTTTGACCATTCCAATGAATTTGGTTGCATGCTAAATGGATTTGCGGTGGAATTTTTGCGATTGTAATGATTTTGGATGTGAATTTTAGTAATTTAACCGTTTTTGCTCCTGCAGTACTTTTTAATTTATTGTATTTTGGAGAAAAATTTGGCCAATTTAGGGATTTCGTGGTTGGATATGTTGCACTTCAATGGGTTTTCGGGGGAGGTTTGGCCGTTTAAACGAAGTTGAAATCGTGTAATTTAGCAATTTCATGAGGTTTTGGTTGGATTTTGGTCGTGTTAATGAATTTTTTGTGGGTATTTTGCAAAGTGAATTGATTTTTTTTAGGGAAGTTTTTCGGAGATTCCAATGAATTTGGGGTGTAATTTTTTGCATTTAACATGATTTTTAAATGGCAGTTTTGCCATTTTGGCATGGAGGGGGAGTGTTTGCTATTTAATGTGGTTCAAGGGGACATACTGGCCATTTATATAGTTTTGGGAAATATTCTAGCAATTAAATGGGTTTTTAGGGCGGCATGTTGGCCATTTGTACGGCTGTGGAGCAGTACTTTCACAACTGA
>CM066167.1:28223747-28228747 GCA_033629205.1 Lithocarpus polystachyus | reverse complement strand
TCCAAAATAGGAAAAACCCTAAAAAACGTTCTAAATAATAAAAGCCTAAAATTAAGGAAGATCTGGTCCAAAATTAGAATATCTAAATTAGGAAAAGTATCTATTAACTGATTTAGAGCTGGAAAGTCAATCAGCCATAATTCCATGCCATAAATAGTGACCAATTAAGTTAATCAGCCCTCAATAGCTTGGATTAAATTTATTATGCCTTTATCTTCCTTTGGGCCCTGCCTGGAATGTGAATCAGCCCAAATCCCTTGAATCAGCCCATTAAGTGCTTCTTTAATCTTCTTGGATCTTGCTCTAGTAATAGGCCCAACTGGAACTTGCAATGGATCCTTGAAAGCTTGTTGATTCTCATCATTTTACGTTGTACTTTTTAATTTGTTGTGTTTTTAGGGAGGAGGTTTTTTCACTTTAATGGCTTTGGGTTTGGACTTTTACCGATTCAATGTGTTTTTTGGTGTATGGGCCATTTTGGCCATTTCCGTTTTGGAAGGATTTTTTTGCAATTAAATGAGTTTTGAATAGGATTTTGACCGTTTCAGTGAATTTGGTTGAACGCTAAATGGATTTGCGGTGGGAATTTTTGCGATTGTAATGATTTTGGAAGTGAATTTTAGTAATTTAACAGGCTTTGCTCCTGCAGTACTTTTTAATATATTGTATTTTGGGGGAAAATTTGGCCAATTTAAGGATTTCGGGGTTGGATCTGTAGCGCTTCAATGGGTTTTCGGGGGAGGTTTGGCTGTTTAAACGAAATTGAAAGTGTGTAGTTTAGCAATTTAATGAGTTCTTGGTTGGATTTTGTCCGTGTTAATGAATTTTTTGTGGGTATTTTGCAAAGTGAATTGATTTTTTTGTGGGAAATTTTTCGGAGATTCCAATGAATTTGTAGTGTAATTTTTTGCATTTAACAAGATTTTTAAATGGCAGTTTTGCCATTTTGGCATGGAGGGGGAGTGTTTGCCATTTAAATAGTTTTGGGAAATATTCTAGCAATTAAATGGGTTTGTAGGAAATATTCGTACGGTTGTGGTGTAGTAATTTGCCAACTGAATGCATTTTGACGGGGCATTTTCGCCATTTCAATGAATTTTGTGTGGCACTTTTTAATTTATAGTGTTCTTAGGCGGGGAGTTTTGTCATTTTAACGGTTTCAGGTTTGGAATTTTAGCGATTCAATTTGATTGTAGGATTTTTGTTTATTTATTTATTTATTTTACCGTTTTAACAAAATTGAGAGGGTATATATTTGCAATTTACTGGGTTTTATTGGTAATTTTTCCCTCTTTAACGCTTTTGGAGAGGCCATTTTGCAATTGAATTAGTTTTGAATTGAAATTTGGACATTTTAATAAATTTCGTGAAAGGGTAAATGGATTTTTCGTGGAAATTTTGGCGATATTAATTGTTTTGGTTGAGAATTTTAGTAATTTAAAGGGTGTAGGGGGCAATTTGCCCAGTTTAATTACTTTCGAATGAGAGTTTTTTCAAATTACTGGGTTTTGATGTGGAATTTTTACCCTTTCGTTGTTTATGGAGGTGTACTTTGTATATTTAATTGGTCTGGGAGGTGGCACATTCCGACTTTTAAAGGGCTTATTATGGGGCATCATATTTATTTCAATTGTTTGGATGCGGGTATTTTTTCAATTTAGTGGGTTTTGGGTCGTATTTCGCCCATATAATTAATTTGGATGACAGTCTTTTACAATTTAGTGGGTTTTTGTGACATTTTGGCCGTTACATTGGTTTTTAAGGGGTAATTAGACCGTGGATAATTGTTTTCAGGGGGTCTTTTTGGAGTTTTAATTGCTCGTTACAAGCACTTTAGCAATTCCAATCGTTTTAGCTGGGAATTTTACAATTAATGCATTTTTACTTTGGTTTTTTTAAGTAATTATGGATTTTTGGGAGGTGTTTTGTGGATTCTAATGAATTTGAGGGGGGGGGTTTTTTGAAATCTGCTTTATTTTTCAGTGGCATTATTGTCATTTTGATGGCCTGGAAAGGGTAATTTGCGCCATATAATAATGTGTTTCAAGGGGGCATATTGGCAACTTCTATAGTTTTGGGGAAATATTCCAGCAACTTAATGCGTGTTTAGGAGGGCATGGACGTTTGTATGGTTGTGGAGTTGTATTTTCGCAACGTAATGTGTTTTGACATGGCAGTTTGGCCATTTCAGTGAATTTTGCGTTGTACTTTTTAATTTATTGTGTTTTCAGGGAGAAGTTTTTGTCACTTTAATGGCTTTGGGTTTGGACTTTTACCGTTTCACTGTGTTTTTTTGGTTTGGAAGGATTTTTTTGCAATTAAATGAATTTTGAATAGGATTTTGAATATTTCAATGAAATGGCTAAATGGATTTCCGGTGGGAATTTTTGCGATTGTAATGATTTTGGACGAGAATTTTAGTAATTTAATGGGTTTTACTCCTTCAGTACTTTTTAATTTTTTTTTGTATTTTGGAGTAAAATTTGGCCAATTTAAGGATCTCGGGGTTTGATATGTAGCGCTTCAATGGGTTTTCGGAGTAGGCCTGGCCGTTGAAACGAAATTGAAAACGTGAAGTTTAGCAATTTAATGAGTTTTTTGGTTGGTATTTTGCAAGGTGAATTGTTTTTTTTATAGGGAAGTTTTTTGGAGATTCCAATGAATTTGGAGTGTAATTTTATGCATTTAACATGATTTTTAAATGGCAGTTTTGCCATTTTGGCATGGAGGGGGAGTGTTTGCTATTTAGTGTGGTTCATGGGGACATACTGGCCATTTAAATAGTTTTGGGAAATATTCTAGCAATTAAATGGGTTTTTAGGGCGGCATGTTGGCTATTTGTACGGTTGTGGAGTAGTATTTTCGCAACTATTTTGGCCATTTCAATGAATTTTGTGTGGCACTTTTTAATTTATAGTGTTCTTAGGGGGGGAGTTTTGTCATTTTAATGGTTTCAGGCTTTGAATTTTAGCGATTGAATTTGATTTTAGATTTTTTTTGTTTATTTATTTATATATCTTTTTCACTGTTTTAACAAAATTGAAAGGGTATATATATTTGCAGTTTACTGGGTTTTATTGGTAATTTTTCCCTCTTTAACGCTTTTGGAGAGGTGATTTTGCAATTGAATTAGTTTTGAATTGAAATTTGGACATTTTAATCAATTTCGTGAAAGGGTAAATGGATTTTTCGTGGAACTTTTGGCGATATTAATTGTTTTGGTTGAGAATTTTAGAAATTTAAAGCGTGTAGGGGGGCAGTTCGCCCAGTTTAATTACTTTCGAATGGGAGTTTTTTCAAATTAACGGGTTTTGATGAGGAATTTTTACCCATTCATTGTTTATGGAGATGTACTTTGTATATTTAATTGGTTTGGGAGGTGGCACATTCCGACTTTTAAAAGGCTTATTACGAGGCATCTTATTTACTTCAATTGTTTGGATGCGAGTATTTTTTCAATTTAGCGGGTTTTGGGTTGTATTTTGCCCATATAATTAATTTGGATGACAGTCTTTTACAATTTGGTGGGTTTTGGGTCGTATTTTGCCCATATAATTAATTTGGATGACAGTCTTTTACAATTTAGTGGGTTTTTGTGACATTTTGGCCGTTACATTGGTTTTTTAGGGGTAATTAGACCGGGGATAATTGTTTTTAGGGGGTCTTTTTGGAAATTTAACTGCTTTTTACAAGCACTTTAGCAATTAATGCTGGGAATTTTACAATTAATGCATTTTTACTGTGGTTTTTTTAAGTAATTATGGATTTTTGGGAGTTGTTTTGTGGATTCTAATGAATTTGAAGGGGTTTTTTTTGAAATCTGCTTTATTTTTCAGAGGCATTACTCTCATTATGATGGCTTGGCAAGGGAAATTTGCGCCATATAATAATGTGTTTTAAGGGGGCATATTGGCAATTTTTATAGTTTCGGGGAAATATTCCAGCAACTTAATGCGTGTTTAGGAGGGCATGGACGTTTATACGGTTGTGGAGTTGAATTTTCGCAACGTAATGCGTTTTGACGTGGCAGTTTGGCCATTTCAGTGAATTTTGCGTTGTACTTTTTAATTTATTGTGTTTTTAGGGAGAAGCTTTTGTCACTTTAATGGCTTTGGGTTTGGACTTTTACCGATTCAATGTATTTTTTGGTGTATTCTTTTTTTACCTTTTAACCAAAGTTAGAGAGTATTTTTTGTGTTTTTCTGGGTTTTATGGGCCATTTTGGCCCTTTCTGTTTTGGAAGGATTTTTTTGCAATTAAATGAGTTTTGAATTGGATTTTGACCATTTCAATGAATTTGGTTGCAGGCTAAATGGATTTGCGGTGGGAATTTTTGCGATTATAATTATTTTGGATGTGAATTTTAGTAATTTAACGGGTTTTGCTCCTGCAATACTTTTTAATTTATTGTATTTTGGAGGAAAATTTGGCCAATTTAGGGATTTTGGGGTTGGATATGTAGCGCTTCAAAGGGTTTTCGGGGGAGGTTTGGCCGTTTAAATGAAATTGAAATCGTGTAGTTTAGCAATTTAATGAGTTTTTGGTTGGATTTTGGCCGTGTTAATGAATTTTTTGTGGGCATTTTGCAAAGTGAATTGATTTTTTTTAGGGAAGTTTTTTGGAGATTCCAATGAATTTGGAGTGTAATTTTTTGCATTTAACATGATTTTTAAATGGCAGTTTTGCCATTTTGGCATGGAGGGGGAGTGTTTGCTATTTAATGTGGTTCAAGGGGACATACTGGCCATTTATATAGTTTTGGGAAATATTCTAGCAATTAAATGGGTTTTTAGGGTGGCATGTTGGCCATTTGTACGGTTGTGGAGCAGTATTTTCACAACTGAATGCATTTTGATGGGGCGTTTTGGCCATCTCAATGAATTTTGTGTGGCACTTTTTAATTTATAGTGTTCTTAGGGGGGGAGGTTTGTCATTTTAATTGTTTCAGGTTTGGAATTTTAGTGATTCAATTTGATTTTAGGATTTTTTTTATTTATTTA
>CM066167.1:28203747-28218747 GCA_033629205.1 Lithocarpus polystachyus | reverse complement strand
CTCCACCACGTTGGCAATGTCCCGATTTAGCCCATTCAGAAACCTTGCCATGGTAGCTTCTCTATTCTCCTCTACATTAGCTCGAATCATGGCAATCTCCATCTCCTTGTGGTAGTCATCCACGCTCCTATAACCTTGAGTAAGACTCTGTAATTTCTGATACAAATCCCTATAGTAATGACTAGGGACAAACCGCCTCCTCATGGTGGCCTTTATTTCCTTCATGTCTCAATAGGCCTCTCACGGTTTCTCCTTCTGTTCATCACAAGTCGATCCCACCATAAAATAGCATAGTCAGTAAACTCAATGACAACTAGTTTTACCTTTTTCTCCTCGGAGTAGTTGTGGCAATCAAAGATAAACTCTACCTTCTTTTCCCACTCCAAGTAGACTTCTGGATCATTTTTCCCTTGGAATGATGGTATCTTCATTTTTATGTTTCCTAGGTTTCTGTCAGCCCCATCTCGCCATCTTGGATCTCTTCGGAATACTCTATCACGCCTTTCGCCCCTTCGCGCAAACCTGCCCTCATTATTCCACGACACTTGATCCTCTTCATCTTCAAACTCATCCTCGTGGTAGTCATCAGAATCATCCACGCGCACATACCTTTCTTGCCTTCTAGCATTAGGGGCTCTTTGGAGACGCTCCTCACGCAAATTAGCAATAACAGTATCTTGCTTGTCCAACCGATCCTGAATCTCATTAAATACCACGTTCATGCGTTCAAATTGTTGTTGCATAGCCTACAACATGATAAATGACTTCTCCCTTCCTTCCTTATTTGATGTTTCACCCCTACAAGACATACTTTTAAAACTACAGAGAAATGTTAGAAATAATTCCTCACAACACTCCCTCAAGTGTTTGCACTCAGATTATGTCACTCCCACTCGTGTTTCACTCTTAAATTGGCTTTTTCCCGATATTAGTCTTACACTCTCTAACCTTTTTCCACTTGTAGCTTCCCCTTTTCAGTTCTGAACTCTGATACCAAATAATGCAAACCTCAACCAACATGTTTTCAGACCCAACAAAAAATATTAGAATATTTGCCCAAGAAAGCTAAAATTCAGATTTTGATAGAAACCCTGACCCAACGTTTATAAGAGAAACGCGAACCAAAGGTATAAGTAATAAACCTTGACCCAATGATTATAATGGAATTACGAACCGAAGGTATAAAGTTTGAACGCCACAAGAAAGAATCCCTGATAAGTTCACAATTCTTGAAGAACCAAAGAGAAGAGCAAAGCCTCACCTTTTTCTGATTTTTATTCAATAATTCTCCCTATTACAATGAGTGCATGCTATTTATAAGATATGACTGAATATAGAAAATATAAAAAAACGTACTAAATAATTAAACCCTAAATAAAAGCTGATTTGGTCTGAAAATAGCAGATCCAAAATAGGAAAATAGCTATAAAAAAAACGTTCTAAATAATAAAAACCTAAAATTAAGGTAGATGTAGTCTAAAATTATAATATCTAAATTAGGAAAAATATCTAGTACCTGATTTGGAGCTGGAAAGTCAATCAGTCATTAATCCACGCCATAAATAATGCCCAATTAAGCTAGATCAGCCGTCAATAGCTTGAATTAAATTTATTACGCCTTCCTCTTTCTTTGGGCCCAGCTTGGAATGTTCTGCGTTGGAATCAGCCCAAATCTCTTGAATCAGCCCATTAAGTGCTTCTTTGATCTTCTTGGATCTTGCTCTTGTAATAGGTCCAACTAGAACATGCAAGGAATCCTTGAATACTTGTTAATTCTCATCACCTAGGTTTCTGTCAGCCCCATCTTGCGATCTTGGATCTCTTTGGAATCCTCTACCACGCCTTTCGCCCCTTTGCGTAAACCTGCCCTCATTATTCCATGAAACTTGATTCTCTTCATCTTCAAACTCACCCTCGTGGTAGTCATTAGAATCATCCACGTGCACATACCTTTCTTGCCTTCTAGCAATATCAGTATCTTGCTTGTCCAACCGATCCCGAATCTCATTAAACACCACGTTCATGTGTTCAAATTGTTGTTGCATAGCCTGCAACATGATGGATGACTCTTCCCCTCCTTCCTTATTTGATGTTTCACCCCTGCAAGACATACTTTTAAAACTACAAAGAAATGTTAGAAATAATTCCTCACAACACTCCCTCACGTGTTTGCACTCAGATTATGTCACTCCCACTCGTGTTTCACTCTTAAATTGGCTTTTTTCCGATATTTTTCTCACACTCTCTTGCCTCTTTCCACTCCTAGCTTCTCCTTTTTAGTTCTGCAATAAACTAATGAACTTGATTAAAAAATTCAACTTGTAGTATTAAAACAAATACCAACAGCAAGAAAATATGACAGAAATCAAAGAAAATAGGACAAAAGAAAACAATATTTTGGTTTAAGAGAACTGAAACTAAAATTTTTTATTTTTTTTTATTTCTGAATTCTTTTTTTTCACGTTTTTTTTTTTTTTTTTTTTTTTTTGAGCTTGGTGCACGATTTTATCCTAGTGCATGTCACAAAATAAGAACGAGGAATAAAGAACACAAAAGGAACAAGATAGGATGATTACAGGAAACAAAAGATAAAATGATAGAAAACTGATTTTAGAACCTGAGCTCTGATTCCAAATTATGCGAACCTCAATCGACTCGCTTTGAGACCCAACACACAATATTGGAATATTGCCCAAGAAAGCTAAAATTCAGATTTTGATAGAAACCCTGACCCAACGTTTATAAGTGAAACGCGAATCAAAGGTATAAGTAACAGACTTTGACCCAATGATTATAATTGAATCACGAACGAAAGGTATAAAGTTTGAACGCCACAAAGAAGAATCTTTGATAAGTTCATAGTTTTTGAAAAATCAAAGAGAAGAGCAAAGCCTCACCTTTTTCAAATTTTTTATTCAATCCTCATGTCTATTACAATGAGTGCATGCTATTTATAAGGCATGACTGAATGTAGAAAATATAAAAAACGTACTAAATAATAAAACTCTAATTAAAAACTAATTTGATCTGAAAATAGCAGATCCAAAATAGGAAAAAAGCTAAAAACATTCTAAATAATAAAAACCTAAAATTAAGGTAGATCTGGTCCAAAATTAGAAGATCTAAATTAGGAAAAATATCTATTAACTGATTTGGAGGTGGAAAGTCAATCAGTCATTAATCCACGCCATAAATAAAGCCCAATTAAGCCAGATCAGCCCTCAATAGCTTGAATTAAATTTATTATGCCTTCATCTTCCTTTGAGCCCAGCTTGGAATGTGAATCAGCCCCAAATCCCTTGAATCAGCCCATTAAGTGCTTTTTTGATCTTTTTGGATCTTGCTCTAGTAATAGACCCAACTGGAACATGCAATGGATCCTTGAATGCTTGTTGATTCTCATCAGGACCCTGACTCAATGTTTATAAGAGAAATGCAAACCAAAAGTATAAGTAACAGACCTCGACCTAATGATTATAATGGAATCACGAACCGAAGGTATAAAGTTTGAACACCACAAGGAAGAATCCCTGATAAGTTCACAGTTCTTGAAGAACTAAAGTGAAGAGCAAAGCCTCACCTTTTTCTGATTTTTATTCAATATTTTTTTTCTATTACAATGAATGCATGCTATTTATAAGACATGATTGAAAATAGAAAATATAAAAAACATACTAAATAATAAAACCCTAAATAAAACCTGATTTTGTCTGAAATTAGCAAATCCAAAATAGGAAAGTAGCTAAAAAGAGTTCTAAATAATAAAAGCCTAAAATTAAGGTAAATCTGGTCTGAAAGTAGAAGATCCAGACTAGGAAAAATGTCTATTAACTGATATTGAGCTAGAAAGTCAATCAACCATTAATCATCTCCATAAATCACGCCCAATTGAGCCAGATTAGCCCTCAATAGTTTGGATTCAATTTATTATGACTTCATCTTCCTTTGGGCCAAGCTTGGAATGTTCTACGTTAGAATCAGCCCAAATCTCTTGAATCAGCCCATTAAGTGATTCTTTAATCTTCTTGGATCTTACTCTAGTAATAGGCCCAACTGGAACATGCAATAGATCCTTGAATGCTTGTCAATTCTCATCATCGAGGCCAGACAAAATATGGTATCTAGAACGGGTATCATGTGAGAATGAGTGTCAATGTGATGCAATGCTATCTCGGGATCAATGTCGGGCATATCTTCATAAGACCATGCAAACAATTCTTGGAATTCAGTGAGAAGTTATTTGAGATCTTTCCTTTCTTGTTCATTTAGAGTTGTTTTAATTAATCTTGGATTCTCATCATTGCCCAAATTAAGAGTTTTAAAAGTTGGTTCTATATGTTCAATTTTCTTTTTCAATTGTTTATTAATTTCAATTTCAAATTCAAATTCATTAGAATCAATTAAGTGCAAAATTTCAATATTATGGGACACATCAAAATAAGCCAAATCAAAATTCATCTTATTAAAAATGTTGAAAAGTACATTGGAACTTGCATTACAAGGTATCTTTCCTATGCTATTAGAACACCCAACCCATATCCAATTGCTAAGTTGCCCCTCAGTAGGGATGATGAATTATGTCATTCCTCTTCTTAGGCATTGCCGTCTTCTTTCTTGCCTTCCTCCTCGAACAAAGTCTTCAACTCCACGGACCAACCTTTATCTCCCAAAGGACCCCACACATGTATGGCTTTAGTTATATCCCATGAGACACCATTCTCGTCGGAAATGGTGTCATCCTCCCTTTCAGTGGACTAGACATAATCATGTTCGCTCCAATAATCAATCTCCTCGTCATCTTCATCTTGGGCCAAGACAAAGTACCATCCCTCATCGAGAGGTGAGGTGGTTTCTCATTTAATCAAAATGCAAACGGGGACGATTTGGGTTGTTCCAACTGTCGAGGTTCAATTTGGCCAATCATGATCTTCCTAAGATCCTGCACATCCTACTTTAGAAAAGTCATTGACATGAGTCCTTGTGAAGTTCCATGGCCCAGGAACGTGCTTCAACACTGGGAAAAGCAAGCGAACCATTCCTTCAATTATCATATGATCAACCTCCTCTTGAGTTGTGTGGTTAGACATTGTAGTACGTGAAAAATCTGGGAGAAGCCATTAAAATACATAAACACATGCCCCTTAATAAAAGTTTCCTTTTGTTTGGATCTTCTTAGAAAGTCTTTAAGTCCATTTTAATGAAGGCTCAATTACAAAATCATTCATTTTCCACTCATGAGCCTTGCCCCTTGCTTTATAGGGCTTGGTTCATTTACAATAAAGCTCATATCTTACACTCATGTGCTTCCATGAGAATGTGCTTAAAGATTTTCAACGCTTGGTCTCAAATATGAGCCAGCAATGTATTCATTACCTTTGAGCTCTTCTTTTCTTATATTCATTTGTCAATTTTTTTGAAGTAGCCTTCTAGTTAAAATATATTATGACCTTCCTCTCAAGGCCTATGAATCTCTCATCATTTTAAGCATTTACATACAACAAAGAGACCCAAGATTAGGAAGATTCATATTGACTTTGTGAATGCTAGGTCCATAACATATTTGTTACCTTAGGCCCAAGACTTTTTTTGTAAAGAAGCCTTCGATTTTGGGCTTATAATAGCAACTAGGCTATGATCCTATGAACTTTTTAAGTTAAAATATACCCTTGGATTTTGATATAAGCCTCTTATATGTGAGAACTTCTTCTTTTTTTCGTCCCAATGTCTTTGGGCATGCCATAACTCTTGGGTCATCCTTTCAAATTTTACATCTTTCATTTGTTCTTCAAAATTAGGTGAACACAAGATATATGGTTAGACAAACAACTAAGTGAGTCATCATTCCAACCTTAAACCTAAATGGACCGTAATGGATTGGTGACAAGCCGTAAATGTACTCAAAATCCATCATAGACAATGGCACAAATTATGAGTTGGTGGAATGAACTTAAATAATGCTCATTTTAGCTTATATTAGCAATTTTAGCAATTTAATGTACTCAAAGCTCATTTTAGTAATTTAATACCACCGATAATAATGCTCTTAGGCATGCATATAAATATAAAATATAAATATAAATTTTAATTTTAATTTTAATTTTAATTATTTATTTATTTATTTTGTTGGAAGGCTGAATTAGCCGAAAAATTAAGACACTTCAAAATTCAGTTGTAGGTTAATGCACCACTGCACCAGTTAGTTCTTCTTAGTGGTAAGAATAGGTCACAACAATCATAGGCATCATCATTTTTACCAGGCAAGGCTGAGATATCACATACCTGAACTTTTGAAGCTCATATTAGCCAAGCTTTTAAAATCAATAATAATAATAATACAAACTAAAAGGAATGTGTATGCACAAACATATTATTAGTAGAGATGAGATGGCACATTTTATGATCTTTGGCTGAAGGAATTCCTGTTAATCAAATAATAATTGAATTGTCTCTGGACAAGTAATTCATCTGGGCATCTTTTTCTTCTTTTTCTTTTTTTTTTAATATAAAATATATATAGGGTGATGATAAAATGTGAAGATATGCATCTTACAACGCATGACATCATGACATGTCAAAAAAATGGGTATCATCAAGATATAAAGGGTAATTTGATGTTGTACACTCACCTGAACTCTCTCACTTCCTCTCTTCAATTGGGGGTGGGGGTGCTGAAGCCAAACCCCCAAATTGTATCTGAGCAAACTTAATACGTATGGAAATTAAGTAGATCTATCTCAAATCTTTTCATAGAATAAGATGTAGGCCTCACAACGAAGAACTTCATCAAGTGAAGCCTCACGCACATACGCATCACTAGCATGATACCATAGAGAACCGCTATTTTCTTTCTCAGTCTTTCCGCTGCTCTTCTCACTTGCTCTCACATATGAAACATAGTGTCCCCCTCTCATGGTACCCAAATGCTCCACTATCCCAAGTAGGCGGTAATGATACTTCTCTTCTTCTATGGATCTATAAATGTTCAGGAAAAAAAAAAACAAAAACATATTTTGAGTTCTCCGTACACAATCACTTATCACACTACAGTCAATAAAGGTGCTATATTACTCCTGTATTTGAGATAAAAATTGAACATAGTAAAAACTGATTGAGATAAAAAAGCTCATTATTTTGACTTATGTATTTGAGATTTAACTACAATAAAAAATACTTAAAACCAATAAATAGAAGCCATCAAGCAGCTGTTGCATTAAAAAAAGAGAAGCCTAAATTGCATCCTACAACAAAAACAAACCTCAACTTCTATATAAAAAAATTCAATATATTTCTGACTTTTAAGTTACAAAAGATAAATTCATAAGCAAAAGACTACTCCATGAATAATAATCAGCTGTGCATGTTACGTATTAAACATACTTTAAGTGACTCACCTAAGTAATCAAAAACGTATTTAAATGACTATGATTGGAATATTATAGAAAAGTGCAGAAGGATTTAACTACCATAATTTTGTCATTAGATGGGAACCAGCCAAAACAAACTACAGACAAAATGCAACAGGCAAACATCTGGAACCCAAGCACAGAAAAAACCGGGCTCTAATAGCATGTTAAAGCATCCAACTCAAAATGATAAGCTATCAGGTAAAAATACCTAACCAGTATATAAACCATAACCAAACCTACACTAAACAAATATACTACATTATGCGGGAGACACAAGAAGATTTTTATTTAGTATTATTTATAATTGCAAGTCAATTGTATTTTTATGTTTTAGGTCCTAGTAGTTTATTAGGCTTTTAGTATTTTAATTTGAAAGCAAGGTTATTTTTGTAATAAGGCAATTAGGGTTTCCTAGCCAATTAGAACTAAAGTTTAGCAATCCTTTATAAGCAACCTACTGTACTCTTTGAGGAGATAGTTGATATTTTGATTAATGAAAAAATGGCCGTTTGGTCTCTCTTTTGGTCTGATGCTAACTTCAGGTCCACCTTAGGTGCTGACTTCCTAGTGGTTTCCTCGCTTGGTGCTGACTCCAAGCAAGGCCTAGGTGCTAACTCCTAGGTCATATCTTTTATTTTTCCGTTATTTCAGTTTTCTTCGAGTTACCCTGCGTCAGTTTTGGTATCAGAGCAAACACCGATCTGTTTGAATCATCATCGCAGTCAATCCAAAACCAAAAAAAAAAAAAAAGTTTCAGCCATTGCATTTTCCACCCATAGAAAAATTATATCTTTGCCTACAACTACAGAAAACCCCATAAAATCCTGCCGGCATCACCCTTTACCTCCACCATCTCGCCACTGTCAAAATCCCTTATTCTGCATCCCATCGATCCACAATAACCCATACACCATAAACAACCATCGCAAGTGACAGCTCTACCACCACCAGAGTCCAAAAATCCTTCCCCCACTGTCAGGCTCTTCTACGCAGAAATCCCAAACCCACACCACCGATAAACCGAAGCTCCTAGATTACAAGAACTGCCATCACCGAATGCCCATGGACGCTACTGCCACAAGAGCCACTGCTGCCATGGCCCTCACTTGACCAGCACGATGCCGCTACAATTCCACCAGCAACCTAGTGATGATATCAATAGGTAACCCACAGCCCTGTCTGAGTCTTTCTATTTTCTAAATTCACCTTTTTAGTTTATCTTGTGAAGAGATTTTACCCGAACCATCTTGGAAAAAGCTCAGCCCGTCCGACTAGCCCAAAAAAAAAAAACCATCAAAACTAATTAACCAAATAGCCCAATCCTATACCCATCCACAACAAAACCCACCTTGGCTCAATTTAAAAAACATATAAGCAGTCATATTAACGCATTAAACCCAGAAGCCAACCCGTGCATATCAAATGTTCTTCAACTTCGCAGGAATTTTCCATATCGGTGTTTTGCGACTCCAAGTCTGAGCTGAAAATGACTGCCTTTGATAGAGAATTTGAGAAGGAGATTAAGGAGGCTGGGAATACACTCCTTAACCCTCCCTCCTCCATTGATGATCTCCTCACTCTTCTTGATAAAGTTGAAAATTTGTTAGCATATGTGGAGCAAGAACCATCCAAATCAATGCGAGATGTACTTTTACCCTCAGTGAAGGCACTAATCACTAATAAACTTTTGCAACATGCTGAAATGGATGTGAAGGTTTCAGTTTTATCTTGCCTTATTGAGATTACAAGGATAACAGCACCAGATGCCCCATATAAGGATGAGCAAATGAAAGAAATATTTCAATTGATTTTGGCAGCATTTGAAAATATGTCTCACATGTCTACTCGCTCTTATAAGAAGGTGGTTTCAATTCTTGATACCATTGCAAAGGTTAAGTTATGATTGGTGATGCTGGATCTTAAGTGTGATGCATTGGTTGTTGAGATGTTTCAAAGTTTCTTAAAGATAATTAGGTCCAACTATCAATCTGCTGTACTTTCATCCATGGAAACAATTATGAATCTGGTCGTAGATGAAAGTGAAGACATTTCCTTGGATCTTCTTAGTTCACTTCTTGCTAGTGTATGAAAGGAAAATTAGAATGTTTCACCTATGGCGTGGAAATTAGGGGAGCAAATAATCATTAGGATTAATGCCTAGCTAGAAAAGATAATGGCACCCACTCAAAAACTATGCAGCAAGCTTGAGAGTGCACATGATGTGAAAGTTGAAGTTGTTGAACGTGCTTCTGATCAACCCTCCATGGTGCTTGAAGATCTACATCTTGGTGAAGTCGAAGAGGTTAAAACCACACTATTTCCAATGGTTCATAAGGTTCAAGATGAGATTATACTGATTCCACACATTGACTTTGTTATATTCCAAATGAGTTTGATGTGGTGGAATTCAAGGTTTTTCTTTTCCCTATGCTCCCTAAGGTGATTCCAGACTTGAAGCAAGTGTTACTTGTCAGCACCCTAATCCTTCAATGCTTTAAAACTCGAGGTCGAGTTTTCTTCAATCAGAGGAGAATGATGCGGGAGACGCAAGAAGATTTTTATTTAGTATTATTTATGTTTGTAAGTCAATTGTATTTTTATATTTTAGGTCCTAGTAGTTTATTAGGCTTTTAGTATTTTAATTTGGAAGTAAGGTTATTTTTGTAATAAGGCGATTAAGGTTTCCTAACCAATTAGAACTAGGGTTTAGCAATCCTTTATAAGCAACCTATTGTACTCCTTGAGGAGATAGTTAATATTTTGATTAATGAAAAAATGGTCGTTTGGTCTCTCTTTTGGTCTGGTGCTGACTCTAGGTCCACCCTAGGTGCTGACTCCTAGTGGTTTCTCCACTTGGTGCTGACTCCAAGCAAGGTCTAGGTGCTGACTCCTAGGTCATATCCCTTTATTTTTCTGTTGTTTAGTTTTGTTCTGGTTGTTCTGCGTCACTACTACTCTCTTAAATATCAGGACAAGATGGTAATGTCCTTGACACACTATCTTTTTAACATGGATTTGTCCTAATAAATTATTACAATTCACAACCCCCTTTAGGATGACCTAAAGTGGACTCCCATTTATTTTCAGAATGCCACTTTCCAAAACTAAATATTTGACACTGATGTTATTCGAATTTTTAAGTGATACAGCTCACTAAAATCAGAATCATAACACTTGTATGGTCTAATTTAAAATAGCAAAAATATAATTTTTGTTATAGATATTCTTTTCCATTTTCAATAAACGAAGCCTAAACATGGGAAAAATAAAATAAAATGGAACTAAACCATATCTGGGATAATCTCATTTCCTTCAAATAACATGTGAAGAAACTGTGCAACAAAAGTCACTGCTCAAGTCAACTTGATTACAACAGAAAAGCTTTTCCCAATAGTCCAATAAGGCACAAAGGCAATTGTATAAAAACAGGGTAAAGCTGTAAAAGATTTATTGTCTGTTTGCTTGTGACTCTTATCAACCATATAAACAATAACTAGAGGAGTGATAGCTTAGTAGGTAAAAATCTTGTCTTCATCTAATCTTAGGACTAATCCTGTCTTCAAATGGAAAATTTTTCATATTTTCTTTTTCACAGGGGGAAACAGTCGATCAAAAGAAATCGAAAGGGAAGCTAGCTTACAACATCTAATCAAAATAGTTTTTTTTTTTTTTTGTCATAGCTAGTTACACATGCACCCAATGGGTCTTGAATCCACGACCCCACTCTCCACCGGAGCTGCAAGTTGATCTAGAACACATAGGCCAAAATACACATAATTGATATGCCAATTACAATAATGTCTACCCTAATCTTCAGTTATTGAAACCACAAGAATAATCCGAGGAAAACACCCACATCTAAATTTATAATGCTGTAAAAATTTGAAAGAGTTTAGGATCAAAACAAAAAACCATTAATTCCACCGAAACCTTAATCATTTTTCTAAGCATCAACAGATCACAGATACATAGAAATAGAAGCAAAACAAAGCATGTATGCTCAAACAAAATAGTGGCTTTAGACCACTACATGAATATCAAACTGTAGTTTTAATACATAAAAATAGAAAACAGACAAGCAATAAATTAAGCAATACTAGTGCCCATTTCCTATGAATGACTATTTAGTGAGTACAATATCACATAAGATAGCTAATGAGTTCTAGTTCAAATGGCACTTTCTTCTCACATAAGAATGGGCAGGGGGTGAGATTGCAATTCAAAAATCCACTTGAGTGCATATATAACTTACAAATAACAAACAAAGATACCACATAAGATAGCTTCTTCTTCTTCATTTTTTCTTCTTTTTTGTGTATACATGTGTGAACAGCTACATGAGGTAAACTTCTAACAATAGATAATCTCATGAAAAGGATAATAATTATTGTGGAGATGTGACATGAGAAAATCTCATAAAAGAGTCCATTAAACATTCTTTAGTCACACGAGATTTGAGGTCATTAATATTTCCAGTCTTTGGATTCAGCTTGACACCTAAAAAAGGTTGTTTAAGTGTTTCTTTGTTAGAATGATGTCTCGCTCTGCATAATGTGGATTAATTGGTGCAAATGAAATCAATGGACCTTTAGGGAGTGGAGCTTTCTACAAACATGCTAAAATCTTTGTTCAAGAGATTTCTGTGTTAATATATGACTGCAGTGGGCAGCCCTCCATATTGGACTTTCTTCATCATTTAACAATAGTAGTGTATAGGAGGACCTCTTGTGTACAACCTGTTCACTTGAGGACACTCTTCATTTATTAACAGCTAATTAATTCCATATCAGGCATAAACACACAAACTGAAGTTTTAAAAAAAAAAAAAAAAAAAAGGTTTTCTAACTCACTTGGAGGATCCAATTATAATGTTTGTTCCCCTTGATTGCTTCAGAGCATAATGACATAATCTATACGTTGTTAGATACTTAAGCTATATGTCTTCCAAATAATCCCCACAATTGACAGCTACTTCACCATCACTATGTGTCTCATGTGTCTTAGCACTGACTGCAGTTAAAAATAAAATTAGGCAGGAACAAACACACACATACACAGGAAAAATCAATTGCCCAGCCTTCAAGAACTGATATGAGGCTAACCTTTAAATTCACTGTATAGAAGTGATGAGCTTTATATAGAGTTACTAGCCCATTGGGTTATTATGTCTTATCAGTATGGCATTCATCCACAAACAAACTGTTGATCTGTCTTTTAATGACTTTCTTAATCTTTTAGTAATAAGAGGTCTGCATAAAGAGTTACTAGAGCAAGATTCAAGATCAAAGAAGCACTTAATGGGCTGATTCAAGAGATTTGGACTAATTCTAACGCAAGACATTCCAAACTAGGCCCAAAGGAAGATAAAGGCATAATAAATTTAATCCAAACTATTGAGGGCTGATCAAGCTTAATTGGGCGTTATTTATGGCGTGGATTAATGGCTAATTGACTTTCCAGCTCTATATTAGTTAATAGACATTTTTCCTATTTTGAAACTTTTAATTTTAGACCAGATCTACTTTAATTTTAGGCTTTTATTATTTAGAACGTTTTTTAGCTATTTTCCTATTTTGGATTTGCTATTTTCAAATCAAATCAGCTTTTATTTAGGATTTTATTATTTAGTACGTTTTTTATATTTTCTACATTCAGTCATATCTTATAAATAGCATACAATCATTGTAATAGAGGAGATTATTGAATAAAAATCAGAAAAATGTGAGGTTTTGCTCTTCTCTTTGGTTCTTCAAGAACTGTGAACTTATCAAGGATTCTTCTTTGTGGCGTTCAAATTTTATACCTTCGGTTCGTAATTCCATTATAATCATTAGGTCGAGGTCTGTTACTTATACCTTTGGTTCGCGTGTCTCTTATTGGGTCAGGGTTCTATCAAAATCTGAATTTTAGCTTTCTTGGGCAAATATTCCAATATTGTTTGTTAGGTCTCAAAATGTGTCGATTGAGGTTCGCATCATTTGGTATCAGAACTCAAGTTCTAAAATCAGTTTTCTATCCTTCATTTTTTTTGTTTCATGTTATCATTCTATCTTGTTCCTTTTGTGCTCTATATTCCTCGTTCTTATTTTGTGACGTGCACTAGGTTAAAATCATGCACCAGGTTCAAAAAAAAAAAAAAAAAAAGTCAAAAAAAATTTTGTTTTTTTTTGTTTCCGTTCTCTCAAACCAAAATATTGTTTTCTTTTGTCTTTTTCTTTGATTTAATGTTCCTATCACATTTTCTTACCGTTGGTATTTGTTTAAATACTACAAGTTGGATTTCTTGATCAAATTTATTAGTTTAACGCAGAACTGAAAAGAGGAAGCTACGAGTGGAAAAAGGCAAGAGAGTGTGAGATTAATATCGGGAAAAAGTCAATTTAAGGGTGAAACACGAGTGGGAGTGACATAATCTGAGTGCAAACACGTGAGGGAGTGTTGTGAGGAATTATTTCTAACATTTTTTTGTAGTTTCAAAAGTATGTCTTGCAGGGGTGAAACATCAAATAAGGAAGGAGGGGAGGAGTCATCCATCTTGTTGCAGGCTATGCAACAATAATTTGAACGCATAAACGTAGTATTTAATGAGATTCGAGATCGGTTGGACAAGTAAGATACTATTATTGCTAATTTGCGTGAGGAGCGTCCCCAAAGAGCCCCTAATGCTAGAAGGTAAGAAAGGTATGTGCGCGTGGATGATTCTAATGACTATCACGAGGATGAGTTTGAAGATGAAAAGGATCAAGTTTCATGGAACAATGAGAGCAGGTTTGCGCGAAGGGGCGAAAGCCGTGATAGAGGATTCCGAAGAGATCCAAGATTGCAAGATGGGGCTGACAGAAACCTAAGAAACATAAAAATGAAGATACCATCATTCCAAGGGAAAAATGATCCAGAAGTCTACTTGGAGTGGGAAAAGAATGTGGAGTTCATCTTTGATTGCCACAACTACTCCGAGGAGAAAAAGGTAAAACTAGCTGTCACTGAGTTTACTGACTATGCTATTATATGGTGGGATCAACTTGTGATGAACAGAAAGAGAAACCGTGAGAGGCCTATTGAGACATGGGAGGAAATGAAGGCCACCATGAAGAGGCGGTTTGTCCCTAGTCATTACTATAGGGATTTGTATCAGAAATTACAGAGTCTTACTCAAGGCTATAGGAGCGTGGATGACTACCACAAGGAGATGGAGTTGCCATGATTCGAGCTAATGTAGAGGAGGATAGAGAAGCTACCATGGCAAGATTTCTGAATGGCCTGAATCGGGACATTGCTAACATGGTGGAGTTACAGCACTACGAGGAGTTGGAGGACATGGTACATATGGCGATAAAGGTGGAACAGCTTAAAAGGAAAGGAACTCGATCATTTCAAAATCCGGGCTCCTCTACTTCATGGAGGTCAAATGAGAGGAAAGAGGAAAGGGCTGTTTTCAAGTCCAAAACCGAACCACCAAAAAGGAGAGATGAAGGTCCCAGTGTCAACAAAGGTAAAAATGAATTCCAAACTCGTAATCGGGATATTAAGTGTTTTCGTCGTTTGGGAGTAAGTCATATAGCTTCACAATGCCCAAATAAGAGGACCATGATTG
>CM066167.1:28191247-28198747 GCA_033629205.1 Lithocarpus polystachyus | reverse complement strand
GGCCTATGATGGGCCCCGCAGCAACCTCAGGCTCATTGAACATGTCACCAAAGCCATCAAAGTCCAATTCCTCTTGTCCACAGCCCATGACTGACGAGGAGGCCTCAGCTCCTCCTTTCATAATCTCCCCAGCAGAGGAAGTTTCTTCTTTATATGGAAGCAATAGAACTTCATTACCTTGAACCTGTAAGGGGAGCTCATTGTCGCAATAATTTGCTGAAGAATCTGGTTTTGAATTTGGCGTTGTATCAAGTGAACAAGTCTGTAATGGTACGTCATTCAGATATACATCCTTGTTTTCTGCATCTTTAATTACTGAAATATCAACATTTTGTGATGTCAAATCATGTTCATCCAATACAGTTCCTGGTTCAAGGTAATCCATCCATGTAAAATCTTCCAACTCAGCTGATGTTTGCCCTACAGCATTCTCAAAGACTTGCTCATTTTCAGATGTTTGACCGGCTAACTCATTCTGTGAAGCTGAACCCACTTCACCAGCCATAACAATCAGGTTACTGGAATCTGATGGTCTAGAATCGCATGAAGAAGCCATCATCTTTTCTTCAACAGGCTCAATGGACTGTGCTTGACAGGACATATCATTGCTGGCTGATGGGGTTGAAACACTTTGAGGTGGCAACAAAGTTGCAGCTTTAATAACTTTTGGCCGAGTCCTTCCACCTTTCTTGGGTGGCAGCTTGGTTTTCTTTGCTCTAGAGACTGGTTGGGACTTTTTGGATAGAGGTTTTTTGGTTGGAACTGGAAGGGAGAGATCTAAAAAAGGCTCATACACTGTTGAAGAATGCCCACATTCAACACAACAAACAGTACTAGATATTTGGCCCCCAAATACAGCATCCACAAAAGTACCTGGATTTGATGAAATTTCATCTCCCTCTGAAGAATTACTCTGTTTTCTTGCACCCAACTCCTCAGTAGACAAACCATCAAGTAAGCAACGGAGCAATTCATGACTGTCATGCTGCTGATACCCCCTAAATTGGGGAGCCTTGGAACAGATGCAACCAAAAAATGATCTTGGATTCATCACATTTGTCAGTCCTCCCTCCGGTTTGGATTCAATAAAAAGCTTCCTTAAAGCAACAGTAAGAAGTCCAACAGAGGTATCCAAGTTGAAAAAATAGTCCCTCAATCTACACATAGCTAGAAGATTTTGCATTATTGAATTGAAGAAGCAAGTATTCCCAAGATTAACCAATCCTCTTACTACATAACCACCACCTCCGTCCAAATCACTTAATATGCTGCTTCCTGATTTAATTTCACTTGTAACACTGCCACCCCCAAACCAAACTTCCTCAACATCTGCCGAGGACCCTTCTGAGGATCGCCCCTTTATCAACTTCACAACATTTGACAGGACATCTTTATGTTCATCATTCTCTTCCATCTTGTCCACTGGAATGAGAGCATTGCAAGGGAAGCACCAACAGAGTTGTGGTTTCTCAAAATGCATAACCAAAGGATGACGAGTCTGCCTAACATGCCGAACCGTGTGGCTTTGATGGCCTGTTGGGAGTCCAACTCCTCCACATGCGTAATGCCCACATTCCAAACAAACCCACATGGCTCTGGAGTCGGATTTTGAATCAACTGCAGCCCCACCTTTCTTCTTCCCATGCTTACCTTTTCCCTTAGTCCCCTTCCCATCAACCCTACAATCTTCGCACGTAATAGGTTTCGAAGATCCAGTTTTAGTCGACAATTTAATCAAATCAACACTCTTGTCAAGATGGACACATGGTTTTCTCTCTTTCACTACTGAAATTCCTTCATCAACAGTCTTAGCACTTGCGTCGGAATCTTGGGTAATTGTTTTCGTCGAGCGGGTTGCAACCCGTTTCTCCTTTACAGGAGTTCGGCTCTTCTTCTTGATTTTCTTCCCCATTAATCCCTAAAACCAATCCAACACTACCAATAAACTCTACCAGAATTTAAAAACAAAAACAAAAATGAAAGCAATCACCACAAACAACCAACAAAAACGCAAAGAACAAGAACCACTCACTAAACATGTATTGGACTAACAAACAAACAAACAAAGGAGAACATGAACATATACTGCTAATAATTAAACATTACAAAAAAAAAAAAAAAAAAAGACCCAACCGTTTCAACATAATCAATAACGGTGGAACAAAAAGCCAAACCCCCATTATATGCTGAAGCAAACCCATTAAGGATTCAGGTTCTTGGAGCGTAACCCAGATGATGGTTTGGATAATAAAAGTGTAGATAAGAGCTTCAGAGCAATCGTGTTAGGTGAAGCAAAAGCATACATATAAGCTAAAAATCATTAAGGATTGAAATAAATCAATAAATAGGAAAAAGAGATTACAGAGATTTACCTGAAAACGAAAAAGATTGCTAGAGAGAGAGGGTTGCGGTTGCAGTTGCAGGGAATTAAGGAGCCTTACATTTACATAGCAATAGCATTGGAGAGAAAAGGAAAAGGAAAAGGAAAAGGAAGGGTTTATTTATTAGGATCTAAAAAATAAAATAAAATAAAATAAAAAATGTAACAAAGAGTGACTGAGGTGTGCGCATTTTTAAGTTTTAAAAAGCTCTTAGCACTACTACTAGTACTAGTTCTAGGAGCAGGAAGAGCCTCTTTCATGAGTCTTATAATTAGAGTCTGTCACTCACAGCAAAAAGGTGGGGAATTAATTAAAGAAGGTGAAAACTGTGGTAACTGGTAATAATTATATACAAGATACACACACAAAAAAATCATGAGTCTAATTTATTCTTCTGTATATTACTAAAAATTGAAGTATAACATTTAATATTATTATTCTCATGTTATGTCATATCAGCTATCACGTTATTTTTAAAAAATATATATAATTTTTTCTACTATTTTAAAATGGTTTTTATAATTTTCAGCCCTATAAATGCAGCCCAATACTTATTTATTTACTTCCACTATCACCCTATAATAAATCCAGTCCACTACTTTTTTATTTATTTCCACTATTACTATTATCCTATAATAAATTTATATAATCAATCAAATCCACCTCTTATTTATTTAGTTCCACTATCAAACCCAATCCAAAGTCTTTTCAGTTCAGTTTTAGGGTTTTGTGTGAGCGTTTTCAGCTTAAAGGAAAAACAAAAAAAAACAAAACATTGAAGCCTTTCAAGTTTTAGGGTTTTTTTTTTTTTCCTTTCCAATTTTCCTATAATTGTTTTTAACATTTATTTTTTTAATATTTACACTTCTCCAACATTTCTCTCTTCCTTACCATTTCATCTCTCACTACTTTTTCAATCTTTCTCCCTCCCTTACTTTTTCATCTCTCCACTACCCTCTACATTAATTTCATTCTTCCTCTTTCACTTCATCTTCTTTTATTTTTATCTCTTCTTACTCACAACCTCTTATTATAAATTGTTACTATCTTTTTTATTCTATGCATAGTTTTCCCTCACAAAAAAAGGTTTTGTCTCTCTCCCTCTCTCTCTCTCTCTTTCTCTAAATTTTTTGGTGGATTTTTTTTATTTTTCTTACCTCTCTACTTTAGGTTGATAATTTTTTATATTTTTTAAAACTCTATTTTGGGTTAATGCGATTTAGTTTTGTTTTAAATTATTGTTGTTGTTGTTGTTTTTATTTTTTATTCTCTTTAATTGTTAAATGTTATCTTATTGCGTTCTAACGAATTAAATATAGCATATAAAAATATAATATTATTCTATTATATAGCTTGATTTGGATAATTTGGTATTTATTCTGTTACATATCATGATTTTTTATAGTGCTCAATTTAGATATAAACTATGAGACTTTACTAATTTTTGTTTATTTTCTAATCCTTTGTGGTGGACAAAGTACTCTTAATAGTTGTATTAAAAGTACTCTATAATGTCATTTATTTAAAGAAAAGTAAAGGTTAACCAAATGAAAATAATCAGATAGGTGACAAATTTTAACTTTTGCAATTTTATTTTTATTATTATTATTTTATAACAATGCATGTATAGAAATTTAATTCTTAGATTTTGCTAATAATTGTTTATTTGATAATATGTTTTTGATGGACGAAATTATAATTTTTACAAAGAAAATAATCTTAATAAATTATCAAAAACAAAATTTTACCTTAATATTGGTTCAATTAATCATTGTTAAGTTTTATTAATTTTTTTAGTTTACGTTTTGTTGGTAATTTGAATTGTTCCCATATTACATTTATAATTGTTCCTATAATAAATAAAAATATAATTACAAAATATATTACTCATTATTAGATTAGTTTAAATTGTAAAAAAAAAATTAGTAAAACCATTATAAAAATAACTATCACGCGCAACGCGCGGGTTCGCAGTTAGTTAAAGATTAAAACTTAACAACAATTCTTTAATGCTTATTAGGTTTTTCAATATATATTAAAAGCAATCATCCAGTTGCATTGGCCAATAAATTATTATAGGATCCTTTCCATTTTCAGTTCTATTTATTTTGCCAATTTCACCACTAAAATTTTATTTTTGGAATCTGATAATGTATGTAGATCACCATCACTTAAAACTTTATATTTATTAAATTAAATTTGAACCATAAAATAGATTCACCTCAAATGTGATAATCCTTTTTCTTTTCTTTTCTTTTTTCAAAATTCACATGGTTTAATTTAATTGTTCTTAAAATAAATAACATTGTTTACACTGTATTAATTAAATGTAATTGAATTTATTTTTAAAATATCTCCCACATGTAATCTATAATAATGATATAATGTTTTGACTAAAGCAAATAGAAGGAAGACAATGTCCTGGAATGAACGTTTAAAAAACTACTAACAGCTATTCAATACAAGTGATTAACAAAGTTAATTCAAGTTTGTTGTTCTCTAAAATGACACAAAAGATTATGATTAGAGAAATCAGGCAGCTATTAGAGATGAAAGACATAAAAAGATGGTCACCAATGTAGAACCAAAAACTTCAGTTTCTTGTAAGGTAAACTGTAAGCTAGAGAAAAATATTGGAGAAGTAGGACACTGTCTTCGGCAAGTAGATGCACACTAATCAAAATTCCTCCTACGTACACCAAGTCCACTTTTGATATACAAGTAGGGTTTGCAAAAATTTGGATGCTCAAATAAGAAGACTTTAATGGGATCCTAGAAACCAAGATGGGAGATTTCTAGTTTGGAAGGCTTGGGAACAATTATGTCAATATAAGATGAAAGGAAAAGTTAACATATGCTCTAAGAGTATTGATCTATGAAATATTTTTAGAAATTTTTTATGGAAAAATAAATTAGTAAGTAACTTTTTTTTTTACAGTTTTTTAATAAATGTCCCGAGGGCACTTGTTAATCGAACTCTAAGATGAATGGTGGCCTTGGTTTGAGAAATGGCTGAGAAGTGACCCAATTAAAGCTACATCACCTATTTAATGAGCCATAGAAAATGCATAGTGTCTAGATGTAAAGGAGGCCTATATCCCTTTCGAAGATTGGAAATCTATTGATGTCTAGATGGACCCTTTATGTTCCATGGCAGGAAGGATTCAAACGCTAAGCAAAAATATGACCCTATCTCTATTACCCCTTTGATAGTTTCAAACCTAATCGATCAAGCCAATAATGACCAAAATTTGGAAAAGTTGTATGAGCTTTTTGGGGACAACTCAGTTTAGGCAATCAAGAGGATCATTATCATCCTTGAAACTCTCATAAAGGACAAACTTCTCTAGATTAGTGACCCAAAAGGTAGGTTCACAGCACAAAATAAGCCAAGAGCACAACATTTGAAGATAAAGAAGTTTATTGGGAAAAGCTATGGATGTTAGATGGTGATATGGGGGATTGGAACAAATGTGCTTAGGCCTATCCATGGGTCGGTCCAGGTCTGGTTTGTGCCCAACTCGGAACCGACCCGACCAGATCGGGTCTCCTAATCTTGGACCCGCTGCCGACCACCGACGGCAGTGGTTCGGGTGGTCGGATATCAGCGATTCACCGATTGGGTATCGGTTGGTTTCGGATTTTGCAGAAATCGTCGCCGGTTTTTATTTATGCTTAAAATCGTAGCCGGATTTGCAAAAATCGTCGTCGAAATTCGCATAAATTTCTCGTTTTTGCTGAATCTGACTGGATGATGAGAATCAACAAGCTTTTAAGGATCCATTGCAAGTTCCAGTTGGGCCTATTACTAGAGCAAGATCTAAGAAGATGGCTGAAGCACTTAATGGGCTGATTCAAGGGATTTGGGCTGATTTACATTCCAAGCTGGGCCCAAAAGAAGATGAAGTCCTAATAAATTTAATTCAAGCTATTGAGGGCTGATCTGACGTAATTAGGCGTTATTTATGGCAAAGATTTATGGCTGATTGACTTTCCAGCTCTAAATCAGTTAATAGATACTTTTCCTAATTTAGATCTTCTAATTTTGGACCAGATCTTCCTTAATTTTAGGCTTTTATTATTTAGAACGTTTTTTAGGGTTTTTCCTATTTTGGATCTGCTATTTTCAGACCAAATCAGTTTTTAATTAAGGTTTTATTATTTAGTACGTTTTTTAGGTTAAATTTGATTCCTGATATGGTTAGGTATCAATTAGGAGTTATTTTAGAATATATTTTCTTCTCTGTCAAGTTTTATGGAGCCCTTAAATAGGCCTCTAAATCTGTAAACGTTTTTTTGGATGAATTATTGAATAAAAATCTGAAAAGGTGAGGCTTTGCTCTTCTCTTTGGTTCTTCAAGAACTGTGAACTTATCAAGGATTCTTCCTTGTGACGTTCAAACTTATACCTTTGGTTCGTGATTCCTTTATAATCATTGGGTCAAGGTCTGTTACTTATACCTTTGGTTCGCGTTTCTCTTATAAACGTTGGGTCAGGGTTTCTATCAAATCTGAATTTTAGCTTTCTGGGGCAATATTCCAATATTGTTTGTTGGGTCTCAAAGCGAGTCTGTTGAGGTTCGCATCATTTGGTATCAGAGCTCAGGTTCTAAAATCAGTTTTCTATCCTTTTATCTTTTGTTTCCTGTTATCTTCCTATCTTGTTCCGTTTCTGTTTTTTGTTCTTCGTTCTTGTTTTGTGACGTGCACTAGGTTAAAATTGTGCACTGAGTTCCAAAAAAAAAAAAAAAAAAAAACTGTGAAAAAAAAAAACTGCAGAAAGAAAAAAAGAGTGAAAAAAAAACTGCAAAAAAAAAAAAAATTTTGTTTTTAGTTTCAGTTCTCTCTCAGAGCAGTTATATTGTTTTCTTTTGTCCTATTTTTCTTTGATTTGTGTCTCTGTCATACTTTCTAGCCGTTGGTATTTGTTTAAACACTACAAGTTGAATTTCTTGATCAAGTTTTTTAGTTTATTGCAGAACTGAAAAGGGGAAACTGCGAGTGGAAAAAGGCAAGAGAGTGTGAGACTAATATCGGGAAAAAGCCAATTTAAGAGTGAAACACGAGTGGGAGTGACATAATCTGAGTGCAAACACGTGAGGGAGTGTTGTGAGGAATT
>CM066167.1:28181247-28186247 GCA_033629205.1 Lithocarpus polystachyus | reverse complement strand
CAAAAGCAAACTTTGTTTTTTTAAGTGTTCACTGCTTAAAGCAAGTAAACAGCAGTGTCTAGCAAATACAACATGTCTTCATCTCATTCAACATATTTTCTACTCTACTCTACTCTACTCCCCCTCTCTCCCCCTCAATTCAAACGGATCATAATACTAAAAGTTGTATTTACATTCAAGTGCATTTCACATTCTCATAAATCTTGAAACATATTCACTACATATATCTAAACAAAACCATGAGTTTTCGAATGCACTAAATAGAAGTGATACTTTTCATATCTCATTCATCCAACTAATCCGAATCATCTTTATTTCCAAAGCTAACGTTATAACTTGTCTTAATTTGTGAGTTAGCAACAATGTTTTCCCTTCTTTTATAGAAGCTTGTCAAGTGCTATGTTAAAAAGATACAACATCTGTATCAAAAAAAGAAAAAAGATACAACATTGCTTTTATAAGCTACAAATGTTTGGTACAAAATGTACAATTCTTTTCTTGAATCTTGATACAGACACCCTATTTTGTTCCTCAATCATGAGCTTACCCTTTGGCATGTGCACCCCTCCAATGATGAACAAATTAAATGATGTGCATAAATTCTCTAATATCTTTCTCATTTGTCGTGTTAACTTAAATTTTAATTTTACTTTTTATTTACGGTTTTTTTTATTTATTTATCATTCTATCATTTTTCACCTTTATTTTCTTAAATTTTAAATTTAAAAAAATGTATAAAAATCCTTATTTCATTTATTGTGCAAATCTGACATTTTTATTTAAACCAATTTTGTTTTTATTATAAATTTAATCACAAATGAAAATTTCAATTTTTGTTCAACTTTTGATTTTAGTAGTTAGGGCCCGTTTGGTAGGGCGTTTCAAACACCCATTTTCAGTTTTTAAACAACATTACACACATTTTCACACTTTTTTTTATCCACACATATTTCAAAAAACTACAAACAACACTACTCAAAAAAGAATATTAAGAGAGAGAGAGAGAGAGAGAGAGAGAGAAGAAAACAAAATTAGAGGGAAGAGTGAGGCATACTCAATTGTTGATTGATGTTGCATTAACAGAGTACTAGACCCTACGGCAACATCAAACAAAACACCAAGGGATGCTCTCTATTTTTGCATTGAATTGTCGGGATTTAGCGTGGAAAAAAGAAAACAAACAAATGGCTAGAGAAAAAATGAAACAAAAAATAAAGGGAGCAGATTGGATTGGAATGCAAAAAGGGGGGGAGTCTTTCTGGGTTTTTAAAAGAAACATTTGAGAAAGAGTGAGTCTCGAATTCTCGGCGAACATATACCAAGAGAGAGAGTGTGTGTATACAAAACAAAATATGTGGAAAAAGAAAAACATTATTAGAGATACATTACAAACAAGAATCTTAATTTTTTTTTAGTTTCTTTTTTATCATTTGATCTCCCAAATTTTCTTTTGAGAAACATTTTAGAAGAAATCAATACCCTCCCTGAGAATGAGAGCTCCACCGTCTGCGCCACGTGAATCATTGCCAAATGCATTTGAGGAGAGGTGGATATAGTACTCACTAAATTGACCAAACTCTTCTTTCTTTCTTCTTTCTTTTTTCTTTTTTCTGTTAATAGAATGCTTCATTTATTGGTTGAGATTGCTAGAAATTAAAAATTGGTATGTAGAATGAGTGAGTAGGGTTGTCCACGGGTCGGTTCGGGTCGGGTTTGTGCCCAACCCGGAACCAACCCGATCACGTCGGGTTTTCCATGCTGAGACCCGCCGCCGACCGGTGAACGGCGTCGGTTCGGGTGGTCGAATTTTCTCCGGGTTCAGATCGGTCCTCGGTCGGTTTTGGATTGTGCAAAAATCTGCTGAATTTTGCTAAAAGCCGCCGGATCTGGCGAGACCTGACCGGATCTTGATGAGATCACGACGGTCTCTAAGAGATCAAGCTGATCTCGGCGAGATTTTGCCCGATCTCGATGAGATCTCGGCATATCTCAAAGAGATCAGGCCGAATCTCGACAAGTTCTCACCTGACTCTTCGAGTTCAGGCTGGATCTCAACAGATCGGACAGAAAATGGCTGATTTTCCTTCGAGTTCAGGTCGGAATCAACAGATTGGACAGAAAATGAGGGATTTTTTGGTCAGCTACTGTCGGGTCGGTTAAATATCGGTTTCTCAGCCTCAAACTCGCCAACCTACCTGCCGTTTTCGGGTTCAGGGAACAGAGACCCGCCGCCGATGCGTCACCGGCGTCGGGTAGGCTGGTTCTTGGTCCGAGTCGGACGGTTTGGGCAGGTGGGTCGGGTTCCAGATCTGGCTGGACACCCCTATGAGTGAGAATGAAAAATTTAGGAATAGCAAAGTTGATGAAGGTTTTACTCCTTAAGTGGCTTTAATAATTTGGCTGTTGAAAGTGTTTGCATGGTTGTTGTTAATTGTTTGGGAGGATAGGTGGTTTAGCTTATTAGATCAAATAAACAAATCAAAGTCCAATTGCTAATAGAACTTAAATCTTGACCTTACTTTTTCATTAAAAACAAATGAACCATTTCCTTTTAACTAGACCGAACCAAATAAATTTGATAAATAGGAGCCCAATACCTCTTTCAGAATGCAATCCAAGACAATCATGGATATATCTTTCATTGTTCAAAATTTGAAAATTGAAATATTTTAACTTGGGCTATGCTTCACATAATAAAATTGTTGTTATTTTGTTACCTGCGCTTATTGTTAATTTCATTATTATCATGTCATTTCTACTATTGTTTGGCTTGTCATATCATTTAGTCTCATGCCGTTATGCCATAAAATTTACTACTTGTTTGATTTGATGAAATAAACTTGAATAATTTCATTTCTATTAAGTAATTAATTAAATATTACATAACCCTTATTTACTTAGTAAAGATTGGGAAATGTATTGACAACATAATTTGACCATTGAACTCATTCTTGGTGGATTCTCAAAAAAAAAAAAAAAAAAAACTCATTCTTGGTGGAACGTGTAGGAAAAATAGGTATTTGTATCATATACAAAACATACGCAGTGAAAAATTAACGGATCTATTTCATTCGCAATTGATAACATGAACTATGTAAGTTTCAGAACTTAAGAACAAGAAAGCGTACCTTGATACGGTGAAATTCAAAACCAAAAGATTAGAAATACTTGGTAACACATTTAATCTTCACTCCAATTTCACTTAATACCCAAGAAGTGTGATCTCTCAATCAATTTCCAAGAGAGAATAAGAGTGTCCAACACTCACATACAAACCATTTCATGTTCTCATGTGATCATAATGAAAACCACTCAGAAAACTAACTTATGTGAAAAAACACTTATAAAATTCTGTATGTTTCTCTTCTTATATATAACTAATTATCTAATTGAGCTAGCCTTTTGGGCCATTTCAATTGGGCTCTAGAGTGTGGCTTGGAGTGGGACCAAAAAGGAACAAATAAGACTCTAGCTCCAATAGACCTTGGACTTTTATGTCAACTCTTGACAAGTCCAAAGTTACCATTAATTATATTCAATACCACAATATGAATATAATCGCATTCTAGGCCTTATTAATAAATTATATTCTAAGACTTTATTATACATGCAACCCCTTCATTAAAATATTCGTAATAATATAAAGTCATGAATATAGACTGCTACTTTGAAGATTACTACATCTTAATCCTTAAATATCCGGTTTAATCATTTATGTTATTCATCATATATTTATGAAATCCAATTCCATAAATATATACTTTAGTAACTCTTTACTAAAGTGAATGGGCCCAACACTCTAAATAACAAACCCATTAAACTTATCTCAAGAAAATATTTTATATCTCTGTTAAGAGATTATGAATTTCATCTTGAGAATATATGTTCCATCAACACTAAATGCAGCTGCCCAACATACTGAGATTTTGATCGTAACTTATAGATCTCACTCCTGATATATCAAAGCAATCTACACCTCATGATTAGGTCCATTATTCTCTCAGGATTTAGAGTTGATGTAAATAGAAGTCGTGAGATTTATAATTCATTTGACAGTCGTTAGGAGAATAATAAATCTCATAGCGATCCAGTTTAATATGTCTTAACTCTTAAAACATATCAATATATCAACCAGAAGTCTTCACTTTTATGATCAAGACAAATCATGTTAGTTGATATGTAGTCTTCGCAAATGAAATGTCCAATTTCATTACCGACTACGAACTAAAATTCTGAATTTACAAAGAACTTGTGATTTATATCTTCTGTGACTAAATCATATAAATCACATATGATGAACCTCATAGACTAAGATAATGTCTTATTAGTTCATTTATAAATAGTCTCATATAATTAAATAATTTAATTATTTATGACATGCCGATAAATTGGATTTTAGGGCATAAACCCCAACAGAACATATACCATTTTTTTTTAATCCATGAAGTTATTTCTAAATAAAAAAAGGGTTTTAATTTCTTATTTTATTTTCCCTCTAAAATAAGCGGCAACTCCTAAATTTTTCAAAATTCCATATTTTTCAGGACAAGTTTTAAAACAATCTATTTTCTAAAAACCCTTCCAAAAGGGCGTCATGTGGTGGTGTCACAAACATGTACATGGGCTTTGATACAAAGAAGACTATGTGTCCAATCCATTTTGATCACTAAATTTGGCTCTTTATCCTTCATCTTATGTAAATATTTGGTTTTTTGTCACCCCATTTATTATTTTTATGATTAGGTGAGAGTGTATACATGAATACCTTTGTAGGGTTTGTATACCCTTGATTTGGGAAGGTCATAGTGCACAAATGATTCTTGGATCACCTTCCTAGGGTTTTTGTTCATGATGTATAATTAAAGAGATCAAACCTTATGGGTGTGCACTTTATTAGGAACTTGAAATAGGCAAACAAATAACATGACTCATTTTAAAAACAACCCTACCCTTGAGTGCCTTATCTTGAGGTTAGGTATCCACTTGATTTTGTAAACTAG
>CM066167.1:28128747-28176247 GCA_033629205.1 Lithocarpus polystachyus | reverse complement strand
TATGTGCATAAGGCAGATTTAAAGGTAAAGGGGTAGGGATAGGGGCATCAATAGGATCAAGCAAAGGTTCATCAAAAGGAGTATCAGGAATAGCTGTGGGGCTTTTATAAGCAACTAGATCCTCAATATTAAAGGAGGAGCTAATACCATAAATATAAAGAAGGTCAATGACATATGCATTTGGGCCTATTCGTTTCAATACATTGAATGGACCGGCACTACGAGTTTGTAATTTCTTAACGGTCTCAGAGGGAAACCGTTTAGGTCGAATCCGAATCATGACATAATCCCCTACCTGAAACTCTGCATGACGCCGATGAGTGTCAGCATGAATTTTATATTGAGAATTACTTGCCTGAATTTTTTTGCGAATCTCATTATGCAAATCATGAATATGTCGTGCAAATGCCTCAGCAGATTCAGAAATCCTAACATGTGGGGACATGGGCAAAAGATCTAAGGGCTTCCTAGGCATATATCCATGCACAACCTCAAAAGGACTAGCACCTATAGACCTATTGACAGAGCTATTATATGTAAGTTGAGCTATAGGAAGAATTGAATCCTAGTTTCGATTGGCTTCACCCACTAGACACTGAAGGAGGTTGCCTAGACTACGATTAACTACATCAGTTTGACCATCAGTTTGAGGATGAAATGCTGTGGAAAATTTCAATTTGGTGCCCACTAAATGCCACAAGGTCTTCCAAAAATAACTCATGAAATGAACATCCCTATCAGACACTATGGTTTTGGGGAGACCATAAAGCTTGACAATCTCATCAAAGTAGAGTTTTGCGATCTTAGAAGCATCAGAGGTCTTAGAACATGGTAGGAAATGAGCCATCTTAGAGAAACGGCCAATGACCACTAGGATAGAGTCATGCTTCCTAAAGGTGCAGGGCAAACCTAGTACAAAGTCCATACTCACATCTTGCCACGGGTGATCTGGCATCGGTAGAGGCGTGTACAGGCCAGTGTTTTGCTTGCGATGCTTAGCTAGTTGACATGTACAACACTGACCAACTATCTTGGCAACGGCCCTCTTTAAGACCAGGCCAATAGAATTGACGCTCCACTTCCTCAATTGTTTTATCCCGACCGAAATGACCTGCAAGGCCTCCTGCATGTACCTTCCAAACTAGGAAATCTCTCACTGAAGACCGAGGGATACATAACTTGTTGGCCTTGAACAAGTAACCATCCTGAAGGATATAATCATCCAAGACAGGCTGTGAGGCATTACTTAGGGTAGTGTAGAGTTCCCTAAAATCTGGACATGACTCATAGTCATCTTTGAGTCGTTCAAACCCAGTGACCTTAACACTCATGACTGATAGCAAAGACACCCTTTGACTTAGTGCATCAGCAGCCTTATTCTCAACTCTCACCTTATGTTTCACCACAAAGTAGTAGCGTTGCAGAAATTCAACCCAACTACCGTACCTAAAATTCAGCTTTTATTGGGAATGAAGATAGCACAAAGCTTCATAATCAGAGTAGATAATAAATTCTCGAGACAACAGGTAATGGTGCCAATGCCAAAGAGCTCGAATAATGACATAAAACTCTTTGTCATATGTGGAGTATTTTTGCTTGGCATCATTCAATTTCTCACTAAAATAAGTAATTGGGTGGCGCTCTTGACTAAGTACACCCCCTATACCTATACCTGAGGCGTCACATTCCACTTCAAAAAGACTTGGTAAAATCAGGGAGACGCATAACAGGTGCCTCAGTCATCTTCTGCTTTACCTCATTGAAAGCCTTAGTAGCAGCTTTAGACCAAACAAACTCCCCTTGTTTCATGCAGTCAGTGATGGGGGACATAATGGTACTAAACCCCTTGATGAATCGGCGATAAAAGGAAGCGAGCCCATGAAAGCTTTGAATTTCATGGATATTTTTGGGCTCAGGCCAATCCACAATCGCTTGAATTTTTTGGGGGTCGGCAGAAACTCTCTTAGAAAATACTATGAAACCTAGGAAGACGACCTTATCGGTGAAGAAAGAGCACTTCTTGAGATTGCCATATAAACTCTCTTTCCTAAGGGTGGTACAAACTTGAGTTAGGTGGTCTAAGTGTTGCTCCCTAGACTTACTATAGATAAGAATGTCATCAAAGTACACAACCAAGAACTTCCTCATAAAGGGCTTGAGCACTTGAGTCATCACTCTCATAAAGGTACTAGGAGCAATAGACAATCCAAAAGGCATGACCATCCATCTATATAAACCATCCTTTGTCTTGAAGACAGTTTTCCACTCATCACCAGAACGAACCCTAATTTGATGATAGCCGCTCTTCAAGTCTATCTTAGAGAAGATTTTGTTCCAGCCATCATATCCAACATGTCATCCAATCGAGGGATAGGAAAACGATATTTCACAGTGATTTTGTTGATGGCACGGCTATCAACACACATTCTCCAAGTCTCATTTTTCTTTGGAGTTAAGAGTGCAGGGACTGCACAAGGACTTATGCTTTCACGAACAAATCCCTTCCTAAGTAGTTCTTCTACTTGCATTTGCAACTCGATATGCTCTGCAGGGCTCATCCTATAGTGAGGCAAGTTAGGTAGGGTCACTCTGGGCACAAAATCTATGGCGTGTTGTATGTCACGCATGGGCGGTAAATGATCGGGGAGTTCCTCAGGGAAAACATCTTTAAATTCCTGGAGCACTGACTTCACTTCTTCAGGTTGCTCCTCATGGGTCTCTCCATGAAGTTCCCTAGCGAATAAGACAAACACAATAGATTCTTGAATTGCGACCCTTTCAAATGCCTTTGGGCGTATTATGTTCAGGCCTTTCGCCTTTGGTGCTTCTGTCTTCTTGCTCATGTCAATTGGTTTAGGTTTAAAGGGATTGAGCACAATCTTCTTACCTTCAAACATAAATGAACAAGAATTGAATCGCCCATGAAGGGTGACATCCAAATCATAAAGCCAAGGTCTACCTAAGATAATATGCCCTACATTCATGGGAATTACGTCACACCATATTTCAGCCTTGCAGGTGAGGAATTGAAGTGGGACAACACATATTTCTTTTATGGCTATGTAAGAAGTATTCACCTAAGAAACTTTATATGGGTTAGGGTGTGGGGTCAATTTCAAACCTAGGCAGGAAACAACATTAGAGGACACTGCATTAATGCAACTCCCACTATCTATAATAACCTTGCAAGTTTTGTCTCCACATTTAGTGTAAGTTTGGAAGATGACACTCCTTCGCCAATCTTCAATGTCCCTCTGCTCTGCCAAAGCACACCTTACAACATTCACTTTAGGGACACCAAAGTCCTTGAAGTCATCAACTTGGGGAGAGATGACTCTAATGCATGTGAGATACCTAGGATCATCTTCCCATTCTGCCTCAACATTCTGGGTTTCTTCAACATTTGGATCATACACCAGCTCCTCAACATCTCCTTCCTTTTCATCGTCCTCTTGAATGACAAGGGTCCCAGAGGGACATCTAGCTACGATGTGTCCAACCCCGTTGCATTTGAAGCATTGTAGTCGAGAGCCTAACTGTGAAGGCTCATTTATCACACCTTTCCCCTTGTCCTCTTTGTCTATGGGAATACTATTGGGGTTGACCTTAGGGGGTAAGGCAAGTCTAGATTTGCTACCAAGAGGTTGAGGGTTGGGAGAAACACTTGGGAGCTCAGAATGTCCTAGAAGATAGATTTGGATGCTAACTCACAATTCCTAGCAAGGTCATATGCTTCTACTAAGTTAGTGACTCCTCGAGTGATAATCTCACCTAGTAGGTTAGCATTTAAACCTTTTTTGAACCTATTGAGTGTGACAACCTCCTCCTCTGCTATTCGAATTCGCCTTTTGAACTCCTTGAACTTCTCTATATATTCAGCCATAGGAGCAGTGCCTTGCTTTAGGCGATCCCATTCCTCGAGGAGGGAGCTCCTATAAGTTGGAGGAAGATAATTCCTTGAGAGTGCATCCTTCATCTCAAGCCACTCAGTAATGGGGGGCTCATGTCGTTGCCTAAGGATTTTCTTAAGGTCCTCCCAAAATAGGTCAGCTCTCCCAATTAACTTCATCCTGTCATACTTCACTTTCTTATTCTCAGCCCAATGGTAATAGTCAAAGAATTTCTCCATTTGACACAACCAATCAGTGAAAATCCATGGGTCAAGGCAGCCATCAAAGGTGGGTGCTTTTATCTTTTCCTTGGACATCCTATCATCATAATCCCTAGGGTCATTGTGATTATAGTGATCATGTTCAAAGTTTGGGACCTTATTAAAGTAACCGTGGTTATTTTGCCTAAGCAGGTTATCTCCCTCATGATTGATAGTCTCTCTTTGAGATGCCTTAACTCGCTCTATCCTTTCCAATAAATCATGGACACTTTTTACTAGGCCTTCTATGGTTTGCTCTAAGGAGGACCTAGGCTCAGAAGCGGATCGATGTTCACGGTTTGACATGATGCGACCACTACGAAGATGCATGCAACACTATATTTATGAATGCAGTTGAGATTCCCAAAAATTTCAAGTAACCAATTCCCAATATAAAATCAAGGTCAAGCAAGAGTACATGTAGAGACTAGATCAAAGAGTTAAAGTATTAAATTGCAGTCAAGTAGTGACAGTGTTCAAATATTGAGGAATAGCCCAAATAAAAGTCAAATTCCAATAAGCTTCATAATTAATAATGAGAATTAGATATTTTAAAGAAATGGTTTTTTTTTTTTTTTTTGGAATTTTAGAATTTTAGAATGGGTACAGAGAGAAAGCACAATTAATAAAATAGCTAACTTGAGCACAAAATGGGTAGGCTAGTGGGGTATGGTGGGATATGCATATAAAAAATATAAAGATAATATTCTTTAATGAGGCAAAATTGAACCCACCAAAAGAGAGTAAGAGTTGTACCCTGTCAGTGGCCAACTTATTGCAATAGCTTCTCAAGTGAGTAAATCTTTCTTGGACAAGTGAACCTGTGGGTAGACAATTTTAAGGCACAGTACAAGCAATGGGCCGTCACAGCAACAATAATATCTTTTTTTTTTTTTTGATTTTTTTTTAATGAAAGCAGCAAAATACAAGAGTCAAAGCGTCATACATGATAATACTAAAGAGAACTCATACTTAGAACTAAAACTCAACTAACAGAACTTAAAATGAAAAGGAAAGAAAAAAGAAGAAGAAAGATTGTCGTTGCGATGGATGTCGTCTCGCTAGGGACTGACGGCCGGTGGTGGCGCAAAGGTGGAGAATACAACGGTGGCTCGAATCTTGGAGGAGGGGCAACTGCTTGCCTTGTGTCTTGGCGTTGGCGGTAGTCGGCGTCCTCAGCGGTGGTGATCGAGGGTGAGGATGGTGTCGGCGGCTGTGGCTGATGGGTCTGCAGCAGGTGACCGATGGGGGTGGGTCGCCGTCGCGAGGAAGGGCAAAAGTGATGATCAGGGTCGGCGGCTGGTGGCCGATGGGCTTACGTGGTTTTTTTTTTTTTTTTTTTTTTTTTTTTTTTTTTTTTTGGGTTTGTGGGTGTGGGTTTTGTGATCAGAGGCAGGCACGGATGGTGTTCACTGGCTTGGGAGGCATCGTTGGCTTCTCTGTTGGCTTCGGGGTGAAAAACTCATGTGGGGCTTGGGGAATACGGGTTGCAGGGGCTGGTTTGCAGATCTCGTGAGGTAAGAAATTGCTTTGCTGTGGTTTACAAATCTTGTGGGGTAAGTATTTGAAAAAGACTGACATATTTGGTTGGCTTGCACTTTTGATGGTTTTGCTTTCAAATGGTTGCCTACGGTTGTATTGTATGGATCGGAACCTGGCTCTAATACCAAAACTGACGTAGGACAACCACAAATAATAATAGAACAAGAGATAAAACCCTAGGAGTCAGCACCTAAGGGTTACTTGGAGTCAGCACCAAGCAAACTAGAGTTGACATAAGTGTAAAAGAAAACTCAATAATTTTATATTCTCAAAACTGTCTTACAATAATCTGAAAAAGTGCTTAAATAGCTAACAATAAAATACATAAAGAAATCCTAATTATTAAATGCTTGGGCTTGCTTAATCTCAAGCCCAATAACTAATAGGCCCCATCTATAAGGCTACAGGTTGGGCTGTCTACTTTTTGTTGTTCCTCCTATACGTGCGTATAATTGGAGGCTTATACCTCGTGTCCGCACCACATTGTGTAGAATGCCCATCTCCTACTTCTTACCCAATTCATCCAAGAAATTGTGCAGCCAAATTATTGCCTTTGCAGCTTCAGCTTTTGTATCAGACAAAGTAACAATCTCTTGTAGATTTGAAGCCCAAGATATAGTTGTATCACTTAGAGTAAATACAAACTCAGTAGTACTCTTTCGACTATCAATATCACCTGCTAAATCAGCATCTACATAATCCTGTAGTTTCAAACTTGCACCTGTGAAGCAAAGACATGCATCTGATGAACCTCTCAGATACCTCAGAATCCACTTAATTGCCTCCCAATGTTGCTTTCTTGGCCTACACATGTATCTACTCACAACTCCACTGCATGTGCAATGTCTGGTCTTGTACACACCATAGAATGCATCAAGCTGCCAGCAGCTAAGGCATAGTGTACCTTGCTTATATGGTCTCTTTCTTCTCTCATCTTCGGTGACTGTTCTTTACTTAGTCTAAAATGACTACCCAAGGGTGTGCTCATTGGTTTAGCTTCATTCATGTTGAACCTGCTGAGAACCTTCTTCACATATTCTGTCTATGATAGCTTCACTGTACCATTAGCCTTGTCTCTAGTGATTCTCATACCAAAGATTTGTTTTGCAGCTCCCAAATCCTTCATTGCAAACTGTTTTGACAATTGCATCTTCAGATTATTAATCTCTTCAATGCTAGACCCTACAATGAGCATATCATCAACATATTGCAGTAAAATGATATAAGAGTTGTCAAAGAACTAAACATAGCAATAATGATTAGCTTCACATCTCTTGAACCCAGTTCTACACATAAAACTATCAAATTTCTTGTACCACTGTCTTGGAGCTTGTTTTAGGCCATACAAGCTTTTTCTCAGTTTGCAGACTAGACTCTCTTGTCCCGAACAATAAACCCTTCAGGCTGACTCAAGTAAGTGTCTTCTTCCAAGTCACCATAAAGGAATGCCATTTTCACATCTAATTGCTTAAGATGTAAATTCTCTGTAGCCACCATTCCCAGTACCAGTCTAATTGTTGACATTTTTACAACTGGAGAAAATATTCCTAAGTAGTTAATGCCTTTCTTCTGTTGGAAACCTTTGACAACTAATCTGGCCTTGTAGCGTTTGCTACCATCATGCTCATTCTTTATTCTGTATATCTACTTATTTTGCAAAGCCTTTTTTCCTGCTGACATTTCAGTCAGTTCCCATGTTTGATTCCCCAACAAGGAATTCATTTCATCTTTTATGGCTAACTCCCATTTGCTTGAATTTTCATCTTGCAAGGCTTCATCATAACATTTTGGCTCACCACTATTAGTCAATAGGATATAATTTAGAGCGGATGAATAACGCTGTGGAGGTCTAGTGATCGTGGAAGATTTACGAATTTCGGCTACAAGTGTACTTTGAATATCACATCTGGCACTACAGTTGATCTGTCATTGTACATAACCTTTTCATTAAATATCACATTTCTACTTCTAATGATTTTTTGGTTTTGTTCATCTCAAAACCGGTAGCCAAATTTCTCATCGCCATAGCCAATAAAAAAAAATATATTTTAGACTTTGCATCAAGTTTACTACAAGGATTAGAATCAATATGAACATAAGAAATACAACAAAAAACTTTTAAATGGGAAAACTTTATCTTTTTACTATTCCAAATCTCTTTAGAAATTCTGAACTCCATAAGAACTGATGGTTTTCGGTTTATTAGGTAAGCTATAGTATTAACAGCATTAAGCTAGAGAGTTTTTGGTAATCCAGAATGCAACCTCATACTCCTAGCACGCTCATTGACAGTTCTATTCATGTGCTCAGTCATACCATTCTGCTGTGGTGTCCCAGGAATGGTCTTCTCTATCCTAATTCTATGTGCAGCACAATATTCAATGAACCTTCCATCTATGTACTCTCCTCCATTGTCTGACCTCAGACATTTTACTTTCAAATCTGTTTTTGTCTCAACTATAGCCTTCCACTTCTTAAAAGTCTCAAATACATTAGATTTATTTTTCAGAAATTAAACCCATACTTTTCTGCTTGAGTCATCAATGAAAGTGATGTAATACCTTAAATCTCCAAGGGATGCAACCGGAGAAGGCTCCCACAAATTAGTGTGTACTAACTCCAATTTTCCAGCTTCAATGTTTTGCTAGTTTTCAAGAAGCTCACTCTTTTCTGCTTTCCTAAGATGCAGCTTTCACACATGTCAAAATTAATAGACTTCAATTTTGGTAGGATCCCTTTTAACAGTAGCATTTTCATCCTTTTCTCACTCATGCAACCAAGTCTGTGGTGCCATAGGCTTGCATTAGTACCTGCTTCAGCAACTGCAATCGTGTCTCTTGGACTTGAGGTCATATACAAGAGTACCAGTTTTCTTTCCATGAGCCAATACCATGGCTCCTTTTGTAACCTTCTAGGTACCACCAACAAATAGTATTGCATGCCCTTCATCATCAAGTTGTCTTACAGAAATTAGATTCCTCTTTAGGTTTGAAATATGTCGTACCTTCTGTAGCAACCAGACAGACCCATTGGGTGGTAAAATTTGGATGTCTCTCATACCCACAACATCCAAGGCTTCTCCATCAGCCAAATACACCTTACCAAAATCACCTTTAACATAGTTTTGTATGATTTCTTGGTATGAAACGAAGCTCTTGAATCCAAAACCCAATCATCAAGTGGACTATTTACAACAAGAAGTAGTGCATCTTGTACCTCATCTGTTACAGCAAGAAGTAGTGCATCTTGTAGTAACTAGACAGACCCATTGGGTGGTAAAATTCAGACACCTCCCATACCCACAACATCTAAGGCTTCTCCATCAGCCAAATACACCTTACCAAAATCACCTTTAACATAGTTTTGTATGATTTCTTGGTATGAAATGAAGCTCTTGAGTTCAATACCCAATCATCAAGTGGATTATTTACAGCAAGAAGTAGTGCATCCTGTACCTCATTTGTTACAGCATTAGCAGAATCATCATTCTTCTTCTTAGGGCTTTTGTAGTGTCTCTTAATGTGGCCAGCCTTGCCACAGTTACAACATTGTACTTGTTGGCTAAATCTAGATTTACTTCTTTTCCGATTGAAATTTTTGGATTTTGATTTGCCCCGATATGAATTTCTGTCATTACCTCTACCTTTTGTCTCAAGGTTTAGGGCAGAATCAGATCCTGAGGTTTCACCTGTATCTCTTCTGCAAATCTCCTAAACTAGAACTAGATCTCGTATGTCATTGTACTTCAGTTTTTCTTTTCCAGTAGAATTGCATATTGCCATTCTCATAGCATCCCAACTGTTTGGCAAAGGAGCCAAAATGATCAGTGCACGAATCTCATTATCAAAATCAATTTCTACGAAAGACAGTTGATTTGTGATGGTGTTAAATTCATACAGATATTGTGTTATTGATGCATTCTCTGCCATCTTCAAATTGAATATTTTCTTCATCAGATACACCTTATTGTGTGCTGACGGTTTTTCATACATACTAGACAAAGCCTTCATTAGATCTGCTGTGGTCTTCTCTTTCACAACATTGTATGCAACAGACCTTGATAGAGTTAATTTGATAATTCCTAGTACTTGTTTGTGAAGAAAAGTCCATTCATCATCTTTCATTGTTGTAGGTTTCTCCCTTAAGAGCGGCAGAAGCAAGTTCTTCCTATAGAGGTAGTTCTCGATCTACATTTTCTAGAATCCAAAGTCTGTGCCATCGAATTTTTCTATTCTAGACGCCTTTCCTGTTTCCTCTACCATTACTCCCACTTAAACCTAACCCTAGGCTCTGATACCAGTTGAAAGGGAATATCCATGAAATTCTCAGATCTGTGAGATGCAAAAATAGAGAAAAAAAAAAAAAATGCGCCAAAGAAAACAATCACACAAGACAATATTTACATAGTTCGGCAAATTGCCTACGTTCGTGGAGTTGTAGGGATTCACTATTCTTAGGGAAAAATATTCAAGACGCGGTAGTACAGTTTTTTTTTTTTTCTCAAAAACTACGTCAAACCATAATCTCCAAAACAATAGTTTTTCTATCTTACGCACAAGATTTACAATGGGCTACCAAACGGCACAAGCCTCTGCTCCATGGACTAAGTTTCAGAAAATCTCCCATTAAAAACCGTAGCAATATTATTTCAAATCGGATCATAATCCGGATCAAATACAACTAGGCTCCACAAAGCCCAACAAGAGTTGGAAGTGAAACCTCAACTAATGGATCAAAGCATCACAAGAGCCAACATGTTAGGTCCATTCTATCACTTAGTCTTGAACCCCATGACCTCACCCTTCAACCATTATTATTGGAGAAGGATGTGCCAATTTATATCTCATTTGCATGCCTGTGCATAAAAATGTAACAAAATAACTTTGAATTACCTAAAATTTGTAATTTATAAATTTCTTTTGAGTAGCACCTGTGTTCGTAGGTGACTTGGCGCGAACGCTAGAAAATTATAGTATTTCTTTCTTTATTTTCACCCCTTGGTAAAAGGAGTCTCTTAATAGATTTTTCTTGCAAGAGCCTACTGTTTAGATTTATAGGGTGACAAGAAATAATAATGGCTGACTTCAATTCCTGCTTTCTATTGGCAACGAAGCTTTGCAAATTATACAACTCTAGAGATTCTATCTCTTTGATGTCTCTAGTTGGGGCCAGAGTTCAACATATAAAAAACCCTTTGAATTATGTTTAACAATTTCTTTATGAAAAATTATTTATTTATTATTATTATTTTAAAATATTTTGGTAAGGTGTTGAATGGTTGATCGACAATGTTGTTATCAGCATTATGAATTGCATTATGGGTGCGAAATATTACACATTTGCTTGCGGGATTGATGTAATAGGTTGCCTTTCAAAAAAGAGGCTTGTGAGTGGCTTTAGTACCATTGGTGTAGCTATTAAACAATGAAGCTCTGGGTCTACCTGTGGGCTATGTCTAGTTTCCACTTTGAATCCTAGGATAACCGTCAAATGCATATAAGCTGTTCTTAGTTAGATTTTTGGGTTCAATGTTATTTTCATGGTCTTTTAGGATGTTTTAAGTTTATTTTAGGATATCATAGTTGATAAATCTCTTACAATTACGAAAGAGATACACAATCCATATTTAACAAGAAAGCAATGATGCAGAATTGATGTCAGCCATTATATTTGTTATCTCCCTGTATATCCCAACACTAGACTTTTGCAAGAAGCATCTATATAGAGACTCCTTTTACCAATAGTAGAATATAGAGAAAGAAATACTATCATTTTCTAGTGTTTGAGCCAAGGTCACCTACAAATACAGATGTAAATATCACTCTAAGAATTTTTATAATTACAAATTTAGGTCATTCAGAGTTTTGTTACATTTATGCACTTGCATGCCAATGTGATATACCTTAATTGGCACATCCTTCTCCCAAAGTTTTTATGCACTTGCATTTATGTGTAAAGTGTGCATTTAAGGAACCCCAGGCTTTTTTACATTTTAATATAGTTTTGATGCATAGATACTTTAAAATATGTACCTAGGTTGGACCCTATACAAGACTATTGGTAATCAGATTGTTGCATGGATATCATGAAACTAGGGGAATACAAATCTTGAAAGCCATGTTACTGTTACAATATCAATACATAGGTGATAGTGATCAAACGTTGGACACTGCTTCTCTCAGTTGTTTGTCCATATGAGATCTAGTGGTGCAACCATGGAGGATTAATTTGTGTGCAGCTAAGGAAGATTGATTTGTTACTACTTTATAAATTTGCTTATTCAAGACTTATTTATGGGGCACACAAGTGAAGTCCAATTGAAGTCAAATTCATAGGGCTTTAAAGGTTTAGTTATATGTGTCCTATGTCAAAGTTATGCTCACGAGCAGAATCTTTGAAATTTGAATTTCTTTGCGGGCTTGGACCATGTCTCCCGAACAATTTTTGTAAAAATTGGGGTTTTTATTTAATAAGTAATGGTCAAATTTTAATTTTGGGGAAAAATTGTAATTATTTCAATCCATATGAATTTAGGGTAATTTGATAGTTTAGTAGTGTCTAGACTTTACTATGAGATCTTAAGTATTGTAGGTTTTGTTTACTTTGAGTTCAAATTTGTCTTTTATTAGGTTTTTAGTTTAACAGTCAAAGTAGGAGTTATAGTTTTATTAGGAGAATTAAGATTTAGGGTCTATACAAGTGTGTTATTGTACTCAAACAAGATGGAGTTTGATTAATAAAATTATTGAGTGTTTTGAGTATTGAGGTATGTTTTGCCTTAGCGTGTTGTTTTCTCTCTCTCATCTCACTTTTATTCTTCTCTATCTTGTGGTTATGTTCACAAGTACTGTTCATACAGCCCCAAAATTCCATAAAATTCTCTCTCTTCCTTTCCTACAATCCTAGATGAAGCCTTGTTTTACCTATCAAACCCCCAAAGCTCCACATATTTTCTTCTACCAAATAGTCTTCAATGAACTCATCAAACCAACTTTTAGTTCTTAACAAAATCCTGTCACAACGTTTGTAAACCCTAAATCCACATCCAACTAACCCTAAAACCTTAACATGCACAAACACAAAAACAAAAATTTCCCAAGTTGTCCTACGTCGTCTAAAAATTATCAGACGAAATTCACTCCAAATGTGCCAACTACCATTGTCATTCATATTTATTAATACTTTTATGCATTTGTGTTTTGGCCCTACAATTGTGTGTATCCGCACTCTTTGAGACAAAGGATGCATGACATTCTTTTTCCATCCATACTTGTCTATTTGGATTGAGGGAGGAGGAGGGAGAGTACAGTAGAGTAGAGTAGATTTGACCCAAAATTAGCCTATTTTCAACTAACTTTACTTTACTCTCCTTTGCTCCCTCTCATTTCCCCTTCAATCCAAACAGGCAGTTAAGTCCACAAATCATAGCAATGTAAAACACTTTTATTTGGCTGTTTGCTTTGGTGTCTTATAGAATTGGGACACATGCGGTGGCAAAAAATTAATATGGCAAATATGAACTTTGGTTGTTGAGGTTAGAGCAGATTCCTTGTAACATGTCAAATAATGTGTCATATTATTGCCTTAAAGCTTTATTACTAAAACCTTGCGTATTGATAGCTTATTTGTCAATCAATATACTCGCAAATGCTATTATGACTTGGTGTCGAGGTTGTTAAAATGAGAATCCTACGTAATATCGTGAGAGGTAAGTGGAATCGTGGATTGTAAAATTGGATCGTGGATTGTAAGATCCTACATTATTTGAGGAAAAAAAAAAACACATTGATATGTTAAATAATCACATAAATTAATTATACATCCATTCATAATTTGCATCCATTTGATGCAATTACTATATATTACTACATTCATTTATAAGCATCATTTAAAGAGGCCAAGAACCTCAAAACGTGACACTCTATTGGAATGTTATTTTTTATTTGGGTGTAATTGAGCCTTTTGCCAAGTTAAAGAAGATTACAAAAAATCATGATCGTTTGGGATTGTTAGAATCATACGATTCTATCGATCTTGAACGATCTCAAAGATCCTTAAAAGATCTGGATTGTTTTGGGCAAGTGGGATCATAAAATCGTAGGATCTAGATCGGAATTTTGACAACCATGCTTGGTATTTATATGAAGCCATTAATGAAGTATAGAATATGATTGCAGCTTTGTCCATTGTATAAAATATCATTAGGTTGTGGATGGCCGTTTAGGCTGTGCTCTAGTGAATTTTTCTGACCTTTTTAACAACTAAACCATACTTTGGCGCACTCATCCGGAGGAGATGGTACATATTAATATTGTTCCTGCAAGTTTCAAATAATCTGAAGTGCTACGTTGAAGATCAAATATTTACACGTAAAAGTAGAGGCCAGAGACAGAACGTATGATAGAATGGGTATTCTTCTTGTCATGCAAACGCCAAATGTTTAAAACATTTTTTTTACAACGACACAGCTATACTGCTGGGAAGCTGTAAGGTGATGATAAAATATTAGTAAACGGTTAAGCTCCCACTATGTTGCTTTTGCTAAGTAAGGGTGGCAACATTGGACACACTCCGTGAACCCGATGCAATATGATGTTTAGTAAATTATGAGTTGAGGTTTAATAGGTTCGTGTTATATTCAGGTTGATACGATTGATTCCTTTAACAAATAGGTTGGGTTAGTGTCTACCACATGAAATCCGTTTGACCTGTATGATCCGTTTAATTAAATGACATTTTATCAATATACCTAAATATATAAACTTATAAGTTGTGGTTTGTTTTCTACATATTGTGATTGATTATTTGTGATATTGAGATATACTTTAGTTTTAAATGATTATTTGTGATACGATTATTTGTTAGTTCTGAATTTTATATTAAAAATATTTATTTATATGGTTTTTCATAATTCATATCAATTTGGTAAATACTAAAATTATTATTATTATTTTTTTGATAAAATATGATAAACAGGTTGACATGTTGACCTGTTTAATAAATATAGGTTGTATCAAGGTTAAGAAATCTTGATCCGTTTAATAAACATATCGGGTTAGGGTTGACTCATATAATCGAATACTCATGATTCGACACGGCACGAACCCGATATGCGAACACGAATTACCACTCCTATTGCTAAGATGTTAAATCGGGCTGAATGTTTACAGTTCGGGATTTGGCTGGCAGCATAGAGACTGTTCGTTCGGAATATGCTTGAGCAGTTGAGAATGATGAGTCAAGCTTTACTAGTCTATAGTCTAGTCTTGTTCAAGTCATGTTTGCTTCGCCTGATTAGCTGGCTAGCTAGCTATATGGCAACAAAGACCAAAATCTAAATGGCAACAAAGACCAACAAAAATAGATTTGTTGATGGTCAAATTAGACAACATATGTATACTTGAAGAGAAGGAAATATTATATGATAATAACCAATAATAAATACACCTCCAATCCAGTCCAATTTGAAAAATAGATAGTTGTCAAACATCATGTCAAAATATACCTACTATATGAGAAAAAGAACCCTAAAATGTTTAATCTCGAAAGTAAAGTTCATCGCTAAAATTGAAGATTTTATTAAATAGAGGGGGATATCTATCAAACTGCAATTATAAAAAAAAAAAGGTTCGTTTTTGTTGCCTAGCTAAGCTGACCTCCAAAACTACTTGATGACAGAAAGAGAAAAGAAAATCTCCAGATCTCTAGAATTATTGAGAGAGCAGTGAGAAACTTTGGTGGGCCCTGGAGTGAAGGAAAAAAGTGGGAACTAGACCAAAGGGGAATAGATGAGTGTTTTCATTGAAGTAGAAGAGTCCGTCCGTTTCAATATTTAGATTGATTAAGGTCTGTTTGGATACTGCTTATTATTGAAAACTGAAAACGCTATAGTAAAATAATTTTTAAATGTGTGAATAGAACTGTGGGACCTAGTTTTAAAGTATTTTTTGCTAAAAAAAGTATATGCGGGTCCCGTGAACAGTGCATGAGACCCACTAAAAACGTTGAACACTGAAAACTTTCAGTTTTCAGCGTTATCCAAACGTGTTGTGAATGTCTAACAAACAGAAAATTGGAAGGAGAGAGAGAGAGAGAGAGAGAGAGAGAGAGAGAGAGAAGGGATGGCAATGGGCCGGGGTGGGGCTGGGTTGAAGGATGGGATCTTTGCCCTTGCCTCGCATGGATTTTTTTTGCCCCATCCCTGCCCCTTAAGGCCTTGCGAAGACCCGTGAAGCCTCGTTCTACACCGTAAAACTTTATTTCTTGTTAATTTTCCCTACAACTATTACCATTTTTACAAATAAAGTGACATGTTTCAATAATAAAAATATACTTGAAATTATAAATAAATTTATCTTATTAAATCAAACTAATTTTTAGCAAAAATTAAATAATATTATCTAAATTTTTAACAATACAATATCACAACAAAAATCTCATAGTATGACATAATAAAATAATCCAAACTCCTAATACATAACAAAATAAAAATTGCCTAGTTCTTCAAAAAGAATCTCCACTTTCTTCTGTTATTGTGACATCACTTTTTTCTTCATCATCATAATCATCGAGAATATTTTGGAATGTATCTTCAATTCCATCTATGGTAGATGAAGAACCTAAAAAAAAGATAAAATAGATTCAATCAAACAATTGAAAAATATAATAAAGAATGCAGCAACATAAATCATTGCATAATTAAACTAGCAAATTTAATTACCATTAATTTCAGTCCATAACCAATTTTGAGCACACATTAATTCCTCCACAGTCTTTTGATGAAGTTTACTACGATATGGACTTAACAATCGACCACTTGTGCTAAATGATGACTCTGAGGCAACAGTTGACACTATAATGGCAAGGACATCCCTTGCAATACGTTGCAAAGTAGGATACTTTGGCCCTTTAGATTTCCACCATGCCAAAATATCAAAATCCACAGTTCTTGGCATTAAATCATCCTCAAGGTAATGGTCCAACTCCAATTTAATATTCCCACCCCTTCTTTTTTGACTAAGATATCTTTCAAAGTTCATAAGGGAGTCATCAACTTGCGGATCCTCTCCCACACAAGGGCCACGAGTACCTTCCCTACCCATTCTCCCAGAATTGTAGTTACGAATCATTTTATAACAAATATCTCTAACCATTTGAATTTTATTATCAGCTTCATCACCATAAATTATTGGTACATAATATTCTAACAATTCAATCTTATATCTTGGGTCCAAAATGGTTGCGACGACCATAACACCATGAATCACATTCCAATAACAATCAAATTTTTCCAACATTTTAAATTCCATACTCCTAATCGCATCATTTGCGCTTGTAAACCATGAATTCAAAGCTATTTTTATTTCACACACCTTAGGAAAGAAAAGATTAGCTGTAGCGTATTAGGTACCTGAAAATAGCTCTGTAACCTTGTGAAACACTGCCAATTTCTCACGTATATTACTTGCCATCTCCCATTCTTCCTCCATTAAAATGCACTTATAAGATGACTTACATATTTTCAATCGATAAAAGACATTTTGATACTTTATAGCAATAGAAAGCATGAGATAGGTAGAGTTCCAACGAGTCTTACAATTAAGGGCTAGTTCTTTGGTACATTCAACATGTGCTTGTCGGGTTGTCTCTTCAAACTTCTGCCTTCTCTTTGTTGATGCAGTCCAAAATCTCACACTTTCTCGAACCTTTTCAATGCATGGTCCAATTACATCCAAGCCATCCTGAACAATCAAGTAAAGAACATGTGCTACACAACGCATATGCAACATTGATCTACGCATAATAAGTGCACCACTTTGAAGCTTATCTAAGATAATTTTTATAACTGCATCTTTGGTACTGCATTTGTCCATAGTCACAGTAGATAACTTCTTATTAATATTCCACTCCAACAAAGTATCTAGAAGGACATTAGAAAGCACTTCTTTCGTATGCGGAGATGACACATAAATAAACCTTAAATGAGAAAGTTAAATAATTAGAACCAACAATGATATAAGTTCATAAAGCATTTGAAAAGAATTTAATTTAAACATAAAAATGAATATATACTTAAAAAAAATTACCTCATAACTCGGCTTTGTAATCTCCACAAACCATCAATGAAGTGTGTTGTTACAACCATAAACTCTTGCCTTTTGTTTTGTGAAGTCCACATATCAGTGGTAATAGAAATTCTACCCTAATTCTTATCAATTTCATGCTTTGATTTCTCCCTTTCTTTCTCAAAAATGCTCAAAATGTCCTTGATTGTGTTTCTAGAAACCATCCTGAACAATGGTTGAAGAGAACTTGAATATTTTCTAAAACCAATGTGGTCAACTATAGAGAGAGGATACTCATGCAAGATGATCATACGAGCAAGTTCATTTCTTGATACATTTCGATCAAAATTATAAGCATTCACACCTGCCACTGAATCCACTCTATTTTGATCCCTCGCCAAAATATTTTGATTCATATCCCTAATGTCTTGAAACTTTCTCCTCGGACATATTTTCACTTGGTCATGCAAATATTTAGTGCCATAATGGGATCCCCTTACTAGCAATTTCTTACAATAATTGCACTCAGACTTTGTCTTTCTCATCAACTCTCTTTCTCTTAAAACGATTCCAAACAATTGATTTGTACTTCCCCTCTTCTTGAATTATTTCATTGCTAGGCTGGACTGTCTGGGCATTGTTTGGCATATTCAACAGAGGTGATAATGGGGCTGCATTATCTTCATCTACTATCAAAAGAAATTGATTGCTGCCAGATGGATTGGAGCTACCAATGTTTTCATGTAAAGTCATTTTTTTCCTGATGTTAATTTAGCACCTTAGTAATGGAGAAACTATATTTCTCCAACAAAGATAATATAAAATAATGGGAACGAAAAAAAAACAAAATTAAAACAATTCTCCTTGGCAACGTCGTTAAACAATTAAACTATATTTAGCAACGTTGTTAAAATATTAAATTAAAAATCATAGCACCGACAACACATACACAAATGGGTATTCATATTTCATTGGTGATGAGAATCAACAAGCATTCAAGGATCCATTACTTGTTCCAGTTGGGCCAATTACAAGAGCAAGATCCAAGAAGATTAAAGAAGCACTTAATGGGCTAATTCAAGGGATTTGGGCTGATTCAAAAGAAGATGAAGGCTTAATAAATTTAATCCAAGTTATTGAGGGCTGATCTGATGTGATTGGGCGTTATTTTTGGACCAGATCTTCCTTAATTTTAAGGCTTTTATTATTTAGAACGTTTTTTAGGGTTTTCTACATTCAGCCATGCACTCCTTGTAATAGATGGATTAGGAATGTAGCACTCCTTGTAATAGATGGATTAGGTTTTCTACATTCAGCCATGCACTCCTTGTAATAGATGGATTAGGTTTTATACATTCAGCCATGCCTTATAAATAGCATGCACTGCTTGTAATAGAGGGAATATGGAATTGAATAAAAATCAGAAAAGGTGAGGCTTTGCTCTTCTCTTTGGTTCTTCAAGAACTGTGAACTTATCAAGGATTCTTCCTTGTGGCGTTCAAACTTATACCTTTGGTTCGTGATTCCTTTATAATCATTGGGTCAAGGTCTGTAACTTATACCTTTGGTTCGTGATTCCTTTATAATCATTGGGTCAAGGTCTGTTACTTATACCATTGGTTCGTGATTCCTTTGTAATCATTGGGTCAAGGTCTGTTACTTATACCTTTGGTTCGCGTTTCTCTTATAAACGTTGGGTCAAGGTTTCTATCAAATCTGAATTTTAGCTTTCTTGGGCAATATTCCAATATTGTTTGTTGGGTCTCAAAGCGAGTCTGTTGAGGTTCGCATCATTTGGTATCAGAGCTCAGGTTCTAAAATCAGTTTTCTATCCTTTTTTCTTTTGTTTCCAGTTATCTTGTTTCGTTTCTGTTCTTTGTTCTTCGTTCTTATTCTGTGAGGTGCACTAGGTTAAAACTGTGCACTGAGTTTCAAAAAAAAAAAAAAAAAAAAAAAGATGGTAATTATTGAAAACATTGTGGAAGATTCAATTAAGGTCAAATATGAGAATGAGTCCACAACTCACAATCCTCAAGTCTCAGTTGATTTGTTGAAGATAACAATACAATATATTGATTTTCTTGGAGTAGAAAATTTTAATTTTATTATCAACCCTTTGTTGATTGATGTTGCAAATAAATTGAAAGTAGATGAGAAGAAATTTTATGCTACACTTTATAAAGGATTCAAGCTTCAGAACCGTATCAAGTTATTAAAGCATTCGAAGTATTTGTTTATTTGGAGCGGAAGATTTCAGATTTCAAAGATCAACTCGAGGACGAGTTTGTTTCAAGAGGAGGGGTCTGATGTGACGATTCGAGGACGAATCCTTTTGAAGAGAGGGGGAATGATGAGAATCAACAAGCATTCAAGGATCCATTACTTGTTCCAGTTGGGCCAATTACAAGAGCAAGATCCAAGAAGATCAAAGAAGCACTTAATGGGCTAATTCAAGGGATTTGGGCTGATTCAAAAGAAGATGAAGGCTTAATAAATTTAATCCAAGTTATTGAGGGCTGATCTGATGTGATTGGGCGTTATTTTTGGACCAGATCTTCCTTAATTTTAAGGCTTTTATTATTTAGAACGTTTTTTAGGGTTTTCTACATTCAGCCATGCACTCCTTGTAATAGATGGATTAGGAATGTAGCACTCCTTGTAATAGATGGATTAGGTTTTCTACATTCAGCCATGCACTCCTTGTAATAGATGGATTAGGTTTTATACATTCAGCCATGCCTTATAAATAGCATGCACTGCTTGTAATAGAGGGAATATGGAATTGAATAAAAATCAGAAAAGGTGAGGCTTTGCTCTTCTCTTTGGTTCTTCAAGAACTGTGAACTTATCAAGGATTCTTCCTTGTGGCGTTCAAACTTATACCTTTGGTTCGTGATTCCTTTATAATCATTGGGTCAAGGTCTGTAACTTATACCTTTGGTTCGTGATTCCTTTATAATCATTGGGTTAAGGTCTGTTACTTATACCATTGGTTCGTGATTCCTTTGTAATCATTGGGTCAAGGTCTGTTACTTATACCTTTGGTTCGCGTTTCTCTTATAAACGTTGGGTCAAGGTTTCTATCAAATCTGAATTTTAGCTTTCTGGGGCAATATTCCAATATTGTTTGTTGGGTCTCAAAGCGAGTCTGTTGAGGTTCGCATCAATTGGCCTAAAAAACACTAAAACAAATCTCCTTTATACTAAGCAGTGTGCATTATTTAATTCCTCCCATTTTGTGATCATAGAGAGTGGGACAAAGTCTCAAACCAATACCTTATATTTTTTTAATAAAAATACAGAAAAAAATTAAAATGTATATAATTTTTATGTGGAAAACGAGAACCATAAGCTAGAGCTAATACATGATTGATGCCATCATATTGGCAATCAAACCAATAGTGAAACATATTCCTCATCATCTCATTCTCCATTCACCATTCACCACCTCATATTTCTAACATGAAAATTCAAAAACAAAAACCTAGCTCGTAAAATAGATATGGATTTTGACAAGCATAAAGAAGCAGTGTTGTTAAGCAAAGTGAAATACCAATGGGAATTCCAAGTGTTAAGAGAAAAGGGGGTGTGTGTAACTGGGCAACAGAACGACGGCGTACTTGATTGCCTGTGAATGTGACAATGACGGCGTACCTTATATTTTATAACAGCCAAATGCCCACACAAAATTACAAAAACAATGACACAAACACAAATATTTAGAGCCTCAGACCCGTACCTCATTAAAAAAAATTATATTATTTTCATGAAGAAAAGTAAGTCAAGAAAGACGTATGAATCATGAATGAAATCAGTAATTCAATAGTATATAAATTTGTTTCTAATAAAGGCAAAAAAAAAAAAAGGTTAAAATTGGTACCTTATTTTCAACTTTGCTAGAGAGAAAAAAGAGGTAGAGCCACGTTATGTAGAATTAAATAAGTTGATGATATTTTTCTTTAAATAATAGGGTTTTAGAGTATAAAAAAATTACAATTTAGCCATTATTAATACAGGGTAGGGCGGGGCGGGGCAGGTCTAAGAAATGTAAACCCATCCCCGGCCCGCCCCGTGGTGCGGGTCTAAAATCTCGCCCCATCCCCATCCCACCACCTTTGTGGGGTGGGGAAAACCTGCAAGGGGCAAAGCGGGGAGGGGCGGGTCAAGCGGGGCGGAGCAAAATTGCCATCTCTAAGAGAGAGAGCGCAATTCGCAAATTGGCAATGGGTTGGGTGTTTTTTTTTTTTTTTTTTTTAAATTTTATTTTATTTAAGAATTTGAGTTATCAGGCAAGTTATGAGCTTTGATAAAATCACATATGCATGCTGTCTATTTTAGATTATTGTATATTATTGGTGTATTATTATTATTATTATTATTATTATTATTATTATTATTATTTTGACTCTTCTCGTTTTATTCATTTTTCATATATATTTTGGGCTAATATTTATTAAATACCCCTAATATAATTAGATAGTCTTTATTCTTAAAAAATAAATAGTAGGGTTAAAATTGTAATTCAACAAAATTCAAAAACAAAAAAAACTACCAGAGAAATTTTTTTTCCTAAAAATTAGCACACTCTCTATTTAAATATATCTTACGCATGTTTGATACATTTTTTTCTTAAAAACTAGCACACACTAAACCCAGTAGTTTACTTCATTTTAAATCCTAAATTCTAGTTTTTGAAAAATTCCTTTTTGTATAACCTCACTAATAATAGATAAATTCAAATTGAAAAATTATGTTATACACAATAAAAAAAGAGCCTTAATACACTTGCAGATCACGTGTGATGAGGCTAATGTGTGTGTGTGTGTGTATATATATATATATACACACATATTCTCTCTCGTACAGATCTCATCTCACACATCACATTAGTGGGGTCCATAAACAATAAGAGAGAGGATGTATTACTCCAGCACATCACATTAATACTGATTAGTGTGTTTGATTAATATATATATATATATATATATATAATTTTTTGAAAGTGTATAATAAGTTAATAACCTTTTTAAAGTTACATTTTATAAGTATTTTACCATATCCACTTCTTGAGTTGGTTTAATTATTCAATTTTTCCAGAGTACAATAATGACACGAAACTTTCTTTTCACTTACATAAAATAAAGGTTTCATTAATTAAGTTCAAGTGAAAGAAAGATAGAACATATTTTAGGTTACTACTACTCACCCTTGGCGCAATGGTCACTCCACAAATATAAGTGTTTGTAGGGTGTAGAGAACAAGAGGCGAGATTCAAATATTTAGAAAAGAGTTTTACACATAAATACATTTAGATTATGTTAGAGTAGAATTTCTATCTGGTTAGAAAAAGAAAACATAATTTAAGAGGAGTAATTGAATATCAACCACATATAACCTTCTTTTGTACATATTACTACGGCAATAGCTCTTAGCTCTATGGGTTAACTCCACAGACAACCACTACCTCCACCACATTTGCATTTGCTACTACTACTAATACTACTAATACTACTACTACTACTACTACTACTAATAATAATAATAAGGGATAATTACAGTAAACCCACCTGTGGTATAGCTCGTTTTCACTTTGCCTACCCATGGTTCAATCATTTACACTTTGCCCACTTGAGATTTGCTTTGTTAAGGATCCGTTACCTACCTTTCCATTTGCCGTTAAACAAACACATTTTTAGATGAAAACAAATATAAAACAAATCAAAAAACTAAGGTTTCCAATTTTTACAAAAAAAAAAAAAAGGTATGAACATTAGAAAGGTATGAACATCACTGGTGTTTTGTTTTCTTTACAATAGGAAATGATCTAATCTAACACAAGTTGAAGAGCATTAAATCTTCAACTTGTTCTTCATTTTACAACTGGTTCTTCGAATTCTTCATGTTCTTCTCCAAATTCTAACACAATCAACACCAAATTCTCAGCAAATCAAACCTATAAACCTAGTAAACAAACCAACTCAGATCAAACCCAGACCAGCACAATCAAACCCAAAATCAAACCTAATCCCACCACCACTGACCAACACAATCAAACCACCACCACCCCACCACCCCGCCGACCAAACCAAAGATCCACCCCACCAATCAATCACCAAACCCACCGAACTAGTCACCAAACCCACCGATCAGTCAATAAACCCACGCCAACAAAGTAACCAAACCCATTACCACCATCGTTGATCAAAAAAGAGAGATGAAGAGGGATTTCGCAATCATCGACGGACCGGGCGGAGGCCGAGATCGAGCTCCATTTTCTCTAAACCACTGCCGGCCCTCTTCCTGGATCTGCTCCAAACCACCGAGACGGATGCGAGAATGAAGGAAATCAGATGAACCCACAACCAAAACCACAAAAATTAGATGAACCCACAACCAAGAGTCGTTGAAGGATCGAGAGTCGTTGTTGGAGTGTAAGTAGAGGGGTTTCTACGGCGTTTTGGTGGCGTCGACGAAGCGAGAAAAGGAGCGACAGCAGAGGAAAGATGGGCTCGTCGCGAAGAATCGGCTATGGGTTTGGAGGAAACTCAATGCGGTGTCCACCAACGGCGATTGTGACCTCTATTTCACGGCGTTGAAACAATTTTAATGTGTTACAGAGATGAGAGAGATATTTGATTTGATTTTTAGCGTGAGAGATGAGAGAGATATTTTCTGTGCTTGGGTTATGGGGTTTAGTGTGTGACAAAGATATTAAAAAAGGTCCTAACAATGTAGACCTTTTTTAATGGTTCATCATAAACAATCATATCTTTCTTGCCTTCTTCCTTTCTTGATTATTTTTCAAAGGAATTTTAGCAAAGAACCCGTAATTTGCATAGAGACACAAAACCCCAACTCTTTCAAAAAAATTCAAACTCTAACTTTTTGATTCGTGTTATGTTATGTTTTGGTGGTAAAAGTTGTTTTTTAACGGAAGAAGCCAAAGGTGGGTAACAGAGCCCTAATGGAAGTAATCTCAGGTGAGCAAAGTGTAAATGATTGAACCACGAGTAGGCAAAGTGAAAACGGGCTATACCACAGGTGGATTTACTGTAATTATCTCTAATAATAACAAGAATCAAACATCGACTTCTTCTTGAACTGTCCCACACCACATATAGCACATCACTGTTGCATCCCAATGACAAACCTTCACATGAGCAACAAAGTATTAATTTAGTTTAGTCCTAACTCCAGTCATTTACCAATTTGGCAACTTGGAGCAAACCTATTCTCTTGTTGAAAAAAAAAAAAGAAAAGCTCATGACATAATTCATAATCTCACCTTTCATGCGTTTATAACAAGTTTGTTAGAAAGTGAATACAACATATGGAAAAGATATTTCCCATTGATATCCTTTACATGTACAACCGTGTGTATATATAATACAAGAGACAATAGTCAAAGCCATAAATCATGCAATACAAGAAAGGGAAGATCTAGGGGCCCGTTTGGTATGTGTGTTTAAATAATAGTTTTCAGTTTTTTTGGAAATACGTGTGAGAGAAAAAGTGTGTGAAAATACTAGTAATGTTTAAAAACTGAAAACATGTGTTTAAACACATGTACCAAACCGGCTCCTAATTTCCGACCTAACTTAGAGACAATTGCTATACAAGGAAAACTAAATATGGAATGGAGAATATTGGGAGCATGAAGATCCTCAATATTCCCCCTCAAGTTGGAGCATGAAGATTTGTAATGCCCAACTTGCCTAACAAATTCTGAAAATGTTCACGACCCAAGGCTTTGGTGAAAATGTCAACAAGTTGATGTTTACTAGGGATATGAGCAGTGGAGATGAGCTGAGAGAGCAATTTTTCACAAACAATGTGACAATCAATTTCAATGTGTTTAGTGTGTTCATGGAAAACTTAATTTTGAGCAATGTGGAGAGCGGCTTGGTTATCACAATAAAGGAGCATGGGCTGAGGATGGGGTACTTGAAGATCAAGAAGCAGTTTCTTAAGCCAAGTGAGTTCACATGTGGTGGAAGCAAGCGCATGATATTCAGCTTCGGCGGAAGAACGAGAGACTGTGGATTGCTTCTTGGCACGCCAAGAGATGGGACTGTTACCAAGTTGGATAAAAAAACTAATGGTAGAGCGCCTAATAAGTGGACAACTAGCCCAATCAGAGTCGGAATAGGCAGGGACTTGTAGTGAGTTGGTAGCAGGAAACAAGATGCCTTGACCCGTAGAGGATTTGATATAGTGAAGAATGCGGACAGCATCATCATAGTGCGGTTGGCGAGGTAGCTGCATGAACTGACTGAGGATATTAACAGGAAAGGCAATGTCCGGTTGGGACCGTTGGGTAATGGTGAGATAAATTAATCTTCCCACCAAGCGACGATAGGAGTTGGGATCTGGGAGGCGAGCACCATATGTGTCATTGAACTTGAGATTTTGTTCCATGGGAAAGTGAGCAGGGCGAGCACCTAAATGACCACTATCAGTAAGGATGTCCAAGGCATATTTTCGTTGGTTAAGAAAAATTCCAGCTGGAGAGCAGGCAACTTCCAAACCAAGAAAATATTTAATGTACCAAGATCTTTAATTTTGAATGTCTGGGCAAGAAAAGACTTGAGCTTGCTGATAACAGAGAGATCATTACCTGCCACAAGAAGATCATCAACATAAACAAGAACAAGGGTAAAAGATGTTCCACGTGAAAGGGTGAAGAGATGGTCAGCATGTGCATGTCTAAAACCAGCGGCAAGCAAAACAGAAGAGAGCTTGAAAAACCAATTACGAGAGGCTTGTTTGAGTCCGTAGAGACAGTTTTGTTGGCGACAAACACTGGTCTCCCTTTGTTTGCAATATCCTGGTGGAGGGATCATGTAAATTTCAACCAAACTAAAACACGAAGATGTGTGTAGGATGGTGTTTTGTTGAAAAGGAGTTCGTAAGGAGATTTATGATTAAGACGTGGGGAAGGAGTGCGATTAATGAGGTTAAGTGGCAGTGAGAATGCACTCACCCCAAAAGGAGATTGGAAGTTTGGCTTGAAAATGTAAACAGCGGGCTGTTTGAGGAGGTGATGGTGTTTACGTTCAGCAACGCCATTTTGTTGGGGGGTTTCGACGCATATGCGCTTATGAAAGATGCCATTTTCATGAAAAAAAATTTGCGTTTTTTAGTTGATAAAAATTCTTGGCCGTTATCAGTGCGAATGTTTAGGATGGAACGTTGAAAATGATTTTTTATTTGAGCATGAAAATGTGTAAGACGTGTATGTATCAGATTTCATACGCATTAGGTAGACCCAAGTGGCATGAGAATGACCATCAACGATAGTCAAAAAATAATGAGCACCAGAGGAGGAAGGGGTTGAATAGCCACCCCATATGTCACAGTAAATTCGATGAAAAATAAATGGACTTTTATTATGATTTAATTGAAAAGGCGTGTGTTCTTTGCCCGAGCACAAACATCACATGGAAAATTATGTGGGGAAGAGGAAAGTCTTGTAGGGATGCAGGAAGAAGAAGGGTGTCCAAGTCGTTGATGCTAGAGTGGAGGCTGGTGCGCTTTGAGAATGGAGAGCGTTCGTAGTAATAGAGACAGTTAAGAACTTCACCCATTCCAATCAGCCTCTTCGTGGACAAGTCCCGAAAGACACAGAAAGTAGAAAGAAAATGGCAACACAATTGAGGACAGCTGTTGTTTTGCTAATTGACAATAAATTAAATTTAAAATGAGGAACATGTATGACTTTTGTTAAGGAAAAATCAGGGGACAAGTGAATAGTGCCTATATCTGTGATGGAAATAACTTCACTAGTGGGTAATTTTAAGGGCATGGATGTTCAAGGGAACGAGAGCCCACAAGTGAAGAAGACTGGGATGACGTGTGATCTGAGGCACCTGTGTCAATGACCCATTCAGAATTATTAGGTGAAGAATCAAGGCTGCAAGAAGCGAGAATACCAGCAAAGTTGGCTGAAGTGGAGTTTGAAGGTGAGAGAAGATCCATGAGTTGTCGATATTGCTCGGCTGAGAGACCTGGAATTGCACTGTCAAATGAAGAACTTGAAGCCGCAGAAACTTGATTAGCAGTAGGCTGTGGTGTAACCTTTCCATTCGAGTTGCGTGATTGAGAACGATTGGATAACCGTGTAACTTGTAACACGTATGCTTCCAATGTCCAAAAACCCCAAAATGATCACATTTAAGGCAACCAGGCCCCCTTCCCTTGGATTCAATAGAGCGATTGGAACCAAAATTGCGATTGACAGACATCGCAATAGCATCAGAATTAGGAGTGGGCAAGTGAAGGAGGCTCTGTTTCTCTTCTTGACGAAGAATGGAATAGACTTTGGTGACAGAAGGTAGTGGGTCCATGGCCAAAATCTGACTTCGAATTGAAGAAGAGGAATCTTGTTAGTGTTAAGAGTTATGTGCCCTAAAAAACAATACTCTGTTTTTTTTTTTTTTTTTTGATAATAAAATTTTATTTTCATATACATAATTTTTATAGGTATATTTCATTATTTAAATGTGGCATGTGATATCGCCTTTGTAGAAAAATCATATTAATGGTTAGGTACCAAAGGTAGGGAGTAATGATTTTTCATAGATTATTAAATTATTTTAGGTTGTGGATATTAATTGAATATTACCACTGAAATCTACACTTGTTGTGCTGCTAGATGATAGGATGATTTACTTCATCATTGAGATAGTGACTTTAAACAGACAAATGGGTGTAATGTAACAAGTACATACACTATATCGGATCTGATCAATAACAACTTATGGAGTGATCACTGTTAATTAAAAGGTTGTTCTATCGTAATTTTTCTATTTTCCTCAAACATGAAAGGTTTGTTTATATTTATTTATTATGCCTATAACTTTAAGGGTAAATTGCAAATTACGCCCCTGAAATTTGGGGTTGATTGAATTTTATACCCCAAAGTTTCAGAAACTTGATTTTGCAACCTGAAGTTTGGTTCCGTTAGCAATTTACCCCCCACAATTAGTTTTTGCTGTTAAGTGACACATCATTATGCTGGTGTGTTTTATTTTTGTCAAATCAGACCCAAAACTACGTAATTTCAGTGATGACCAAGCTAACACAATCAAAACTACGTAGTTTCAGGCCTAAACGTAAAACATATTTCTATAGCTTAAATGACAGCATTCAAGCTAAACTCTAAAATAAAAAAAATAGAAACCATAACCCCACAATCTGTCTAACCAGCTTAGTCCTAGACAGAGAAACCGGGAATGCCATTGAGAAATGCTGAATAGCCTGTGAAGAGAATTGTCCCCCTTCCTCTTTCAACCATGCCCGAAAGAACCTAATTCCAATTTTATGGTTACCAAAAAAAAAAAAAAAAAAAAAAAAAATTTTTAAATTTTTACAAATTAATGAAATCAATTTTAAACCCAAGAAATTATTGTGAACACAGCAAGAGTATGGAAAGAATCAGTTAAAAAGTGTTTGGTTTTTGACAACATATATTAATGAAATAAAAATTAAGGTTGAAAGTCAATATAAAAACATGGGAATTGAAGATGATTATAGTACTAGTTTATGGCTAGTATTTGATGATAGCTGTTGGGCGCAGTGGAAGGCACCAACGGAAGAGACAACAAGGGACTTCTGAAAGGAGTCAACTAGAATGTCAGAGAAGTTTGTGGGTTACCAATTCGTATTAGTATTAGAGTAACCATTGCTGCATTGTACACCACGGGATTTGCCTAGGTTCACACAGCCGATGGTTTGCAGACAAATCGTGGGGTTATGGTTTTTGTTTTTTGATTTAAATGCTGTTGTATAGGCCAGAGATTTGTTTTAAGTTTAGGCTTGAAATTTTCTCTTAAAAAAAAATTTAGGTCTGAAACTTTCTCACAAAAAAAAATAAAAAAAAAGGTTTAGGCCTGAAATTACACAGTTTTGATTGAGCTAGCTCTTCACTTGGTCATCACTGAAATGACGTAGTTTTGAGGCTGATTTGGCAAAAATAAAACACATTAGCATGATGATGTGTCACTTAACAGTAGAAACTAATCATAGGGGGTGAATTGTTAACAGAAACAAACTTCAGGGTGTAAAATCAAGTTTTTGAAACTTTGAGGTGTAAAATCCAGATAACCACAAACTTCAGGGGTGTAATTTGCAATTTATCCTAACTTTGACAATGTCAACTGGTAATGCTAATTTTAAATGCTATATATACACACGTTGAGTTACGTGTGTAAAGAGTAAAATATGTAAATGCTCAACAATGAATCTACTAGTCTCTAAAGAAGATAGTATATTTAGTTGATTTTCATATTGAAGTTGGACTCAAAACAAAACCGACCGGTGACATTTTTCAAAAATGTTTTCCATATATATAATATTGTGTGTGTGTGTATATATATATATATTTAAAGAGTTTTTTCAAAGATATTTTGGAGTCCAATAGAAATTATGAAATCAAGAAATTAAGGGTAACATAAGCTAGGGGCATGACAGTGATATTAATCCAGTCTTAGTAGAGTGTGGGAATATAGTGTGGTGAAAGGACATAGATATAAAATTGTAAGTAATAGGACCTCATTTGTAATTCTTTAATCTTCAGGAGTCAATTGTGATGTGTTGATGGACATTATTGCAATTTGTAGAGGTTAATTTCCTTGACATGGTTGAGAAATTTAAGGAATAAATTTGAAAGAGTTTCAAGATAAGTTAATAACATTCAAAAAGTTTTTAATTAATGCTACAGCTGAAGATTAGGATCCCATCCCACGTCCAGTCTCTCTCTTGGGTTTAGTCCTAAATAAAAATAAGAGTTGGCCATCAGAACTACTGAATGATACTACAAAACCCAAAAAGAAACAGAGAGAGAGAGAGAGAGAGATGTGAATACCTTGGTAGGCAACACGCTTGGGTTGCTAAGAGAGGTACACAATTTTGTCCGATTTAGAATCCATGATTGTGTGGTATAACGATCTTTAAATGAAAATATAAATTTTGTTTTATATTACTTCAGCAAATCTATCAGTTAGCCTATCGAAAATTGAAAAACTTGCTCTGTATGTTGCACTTGATGAAGAGTCTTTAAGGTCCCACAAGTGCACGGAGGGACAGAAGTCAAGATACTTAGTTCATCCCAATAAGATTTGATTGTTGTATAGTAGCTTAAAATAGACATAGACTCTTGCTTCAAGGGAGAGATGTCCTGCTTCAGCTTGTAAATTCAAGGATTATTGCTTTGTGAAAAACAAGCTTCAAGATCGAGCCAAACAGCCTGAGCACTGTCATGGTATATGAGGCTAGCGACAAGATTTCTATCAATGGAGTTAAGAATCCATGATAAAACCATGTCATTGCAGCGGTCGCAGAGTTGTGCATCAGATTGGGATTTTGTTGGCTTTGTGATAGAACTATCAATGAAGCCAAGTTTGGTCTTGGCATTGAGAGCCATCTTCATGGCACGTTTCCAAGTGAGATAATTCTCATTGTTGAGAGGAGTTGAAACCAATACAGCACCGGGATGATCTGCCGAATGGAGAAAGAAAGGAGATGAGACATCCGTGATTTGTTGGGATGCCGAACTAGTAGACGACTCAGAGGCCATAGATGGATGTGAAGCGCTGGAATTTGGAATACTTGTGGGTGGCACCTCAGATTCAGACACAAATAAAAAAAAAAAAAAAAAACTTAGAGAGGAGGCTGCTCTGATACCATGTTAGAAAGTGAATACAGCATATGGAAAAAGTATTTTTCATTGATATCCTTTACATGTACAACCGGTGTATATATAATACAAGAGACAATAGTCAAAGCCATAAATCATGCTATACAGAAAATGGAAGATCTAATTTTCTACCTAACTTAGAGACAGATGCTATACAAGAAATACTAAATATGGAATGGAGAATATTGGGAGCGTGAAGATCCGTAATAAAGTTGAATTCCTAAAACTACACCTTCAAATGTGAGGGACTTGATATTTTATTAGATCTGGGATAGTACAATTAAGACCACCTAAGCTTTGTGTTAAAATCAAATTGATGATCCTTGCTCTTTTTATTTGAAATATTAAGTCTCTGAATTTTTAAAAATGCGAAAATTGATTATTCTATTACTATTTTGTTAACAAATTTATAAAAATTTTAAAATATGTTTAATGAATTTTGCTTTTAAAAGAATATTTTATTAAAAGGAATCGCTTACTTCTCAAGTTATGTATTTTCCATCTATAACAGAAGGATCAATTTAACATTTCTTAAAATTCAGAAAATTAATTATTTCAAATTTAAAAAGACAAACGGTAAATTTGATTTTGATCCAAAATTTAAGGAGTTTTTGTGTGTGTGTGTATTAATGCATACTTCTACTAACGAAGAATCAGAGGGAGTGGAGCGATGGATAAAAACTCAATGCGTACCATGCAAATGAAGAAAAAAAATGTAGTGTAAGTTGACTATATGCAAAAGTTGCTTGAGAGTTTTTCTTTCCATAATCAATATACAAAAGTTCATAGTTGCTTGAGAGTCTCTTTTTAATTTTTTGTTTCAGTAATGAGTAAAGAAGAAGATTTCTTCCCGAAGAAAAATAATATTATTTGCGATCTATTCTTGCAACTTGATGGATATCATTGAAGGAATTTATTGCTATGAAGAAATAGGAAATGTGAAGTATATACGCTCTGTTTGTTTTGCTGGAAAACTTTCTATAAGGATAGTTTTCTACATTTTTTAGTGTTTGGTTGCATAAAAAAAGATTGGTCAACGGAAAACTCTTATAAAAATGAGGCTTAGGGCCCGTTTGGTATATATGTTTAAAAACTGAAAATTGTAGTTTAAAAATATTTGTGAAAATACGTGTTGGTGAAAAAATGTGTAGAAATACGTGAAATGTTGTTAAAAAACTGAAAATAGTTGTTTGAAAATACAAACCAAACACCGCCATTTTCTATATGTTGTTTTTCAAATTTTTTTTTGGAAAACAATCTCTCTCACACAGTGCATAGCTTCTATAAATATTATCTTCTTTTGACCTAGGAAAAAATATTTTCTTTCGCTCATTCAGCATTTCTCACAATAAACTTTCTCACTTCTTCTCCTTCCTTTGTTTTTTTTCTCTCTTCTCACACCCTCACTATCATTCCTTCTGGCCTCTTCTCTTTCCACAGATTCTCTCTCTATCTGTCTCTCTTCTCTTTTTTCTCCCTATTTCTTCTCCCCTCTATAAAATCGTTCTTTAATAAGTTTTTTTTTCCTCCTCACAGATCGGTCAACGATTCTATAACAATTTTTGGTAAATTTATCAAACTATTTGCACTGGATTAGTTTGCCAGTAAAATTATTTGGCCTATATGGCATTTTGAACTATTTAAAATGGAACTTAAGGTTATAATGGTTATTTTGAATTATAAGAAGTATGGTTTATATATATATATATATATATATATGTTGTACGTTACTGTTCATATACATGAGCAAGATGAGTATTTGAGATCATGAAAATTGGATAGGTAATTTTGATTGTATCTGTTGTCAAAATTTTAGTTTGAAAACCAAATTCATTCTTGATTTTTTTTACTATTTATTTATATTGATTACATTAGGTAGGTTTACACAATACACATATTATACATGTTTTAAATTATACAAGAAATGTTATAAAAACTATGGATACCAAACACCAGAAAATATTCTCAAGCTCATTTTCATGGTTGTTACCAAACACTAGAAAATAAGATAGTTTTTCAGAAAATGCTTTCTGAAAAATTAATCATTTTCCAGAAAACGTTAGTGCCGAAACAAACAAAGTGATAATATAGTTTATTATTATAAGGAATGAACATTTGCATTTATGTATTTTCTTTTGTAGAGTGAGAAATATAGTATGGATTAGTTTTTCCTTCAATAAATAAAACGATGTTTTCCCTTTTGTTGAGTATGTTAAAGGATTCATAATATGTGTAAATGTTACATTATTATGATAAAAAAAAAAAAAATCATCAGATGAGAAGTACATGTATATCTACTTGGAGAGAGGAAGAGAATAAAATTGATGGGACGCACATAGTGTAGTGGTCCAATTTTGAGCTTGTTCAATTAACGTGCCATCCATGTGTACAAAAATGATAAACAGGTTCGTTTGTATAAGTTTGTTATAAGTTTAAAATGAGTTTGTAAAAAAGTTACGAAAAGTTGTAATTGCAAATTAAAGTATTATGTTTTAGTAACGCTTTTTTAATCTCTCAAAATGCCTAATCAAATGGACGTGTAGTAGTTTAATTATTAATGAAAAGCCTCATATTCATATACGTCCAATATGTTCTTTTCTCATCTGCCAACCTTTTTATTTTTTGTGTTATACACTTAATTGCTACCATTATATGTATGATAACAAAAAAATAATAAATAAATAAATAAAGGACATTAATTGAAAGACCATATTTTCATTTTCCTTAAAAATTAATTTTACTTTGTAACCCCTAAACTTAATTTTGTTTCTTTTCTGAGGTTATTTGCAATCTATTTTATTATTATTTTGTGCTGTGGGGGTTTGAGTGCCGTCATTGGCATACTTGTTGACATACAAATATTTGTATCTAAAAACAATTTGATGATAAAAAAGTGATTAAAAACATTGGACATGGAGTTGTTGTGATGCTAAACAATTTGTATATGTTGAGACATGGTTGAGCTAAACTAAATTATCTTGAGACTTTCACATGTCTAAGGGCAATGAATTTGACCGCATAAATGAGGAAACTCTCAAAAGATGCACACAAAAGTAATTACAAGTATTTGAGAGAGAGAGAGAGAGAGAGAGAGAGAGAGAGAGAGAGAGAGAGCTAGTTCTGTTAAAATAATAGGACCTTGTTTTCAGATTCCAAGCTCTAAATTATGGGAAAAAGATTAGTGGTCATCCGTTCAAAAGCCACAAGGATCTTGACACGTGTAAACTTGCTATTTGTTAGCCTTTTGCACTTTTGACATGTCCCAATCCTCCAGCTAACTAGCGTCTTAGATTACAGTGGCTAGGTAGGTGAGGTCCACAAATTTTGTAGGCCAATTAATAATGCCTTGTTAGGTGGGCCAAGTTTTGGCGAAAATTGGGAATTATGCCCAATTTGGGAACTATTCATTTACTAAATAACATCTCGAGCCTTAGAGGCTTGATTTTGGGCTTATAAACCGAGTCTCTAAGGCTCGGTTTTCGTGATCTGATCACGTCCGACGTGGACTCTTTTCCACGTGAAAATCGAGTCTTAGAGACTCGGTTTCCACATGGCGACGTGACGTGGCGAACTGGATGGAAGATGTGGAAACCGAGTCTCAAAGACTCGATTTCTAATAGGGGTTTTATTCAAATTTAACGCCTCTCAGTCACTCTCCACTCTCACTCTCACTCTCACTCTCACCCTCTTTCTCGCACAGACCAGACCACCTCTTCGCTGTCACTCACAGTCTTCTCTCACCTAATCTCACGCTCTCACTCACCGTCTTCTCTCACGCTCTCACTCACGATCTTCTCTCATGCTCTCACTCACCCTCTCACTCAAGTAAGCACCTCTGAGCGCCTCTCTCAATCACCGTCTCCACTCTCACTCACCGTCTTCTCTCACTCACCATCTTCTTTCACTCATCGTCTTTTGTCAGACCTCAGTCTCAGTCTCCACTATTTCACATTCATCACCTTCGCCGAAATTGTTGATAAAGCTACAGCGAGGTGTATAGAGGAACTTTGGTTGCCAAGAAACAGTGGGAAAAATCACCGTTTGATAAAGCTACGCGGTCTCTCAAAACTAAAAAAAAGGTGAGTCGCCTTGCTCAACTAGAATTTCACCGTTTGGTTGCCGAGAAACAGTGGGAAAAATCAAAGAAACTTTGGTTTGAATTCGTTTTTTTTTCTATTTGGTTTCTGTTTTGAATTTGTAATGGAACTGTTAGATTGAAGCTTTATTGTTTTTTGAGATTGAAGCTTTATTGGTCAGTTATGGTAAATATGTTACTAAGAATAGAGAAATTGGAGATATATACTCTGATTGGAAAAAATTGGAGATATATACTTTAAATGTTAGTTGTTTTGTTTGGAAAAAATTTACTTTGATTGCTTGGTTGTGTCAGTTTTTATTAGATTTAATGTGGAAAGTTGAATTCTTGTTCATATAGGTTGTCTTTGAAGGTTGATTTCTTTAGTAAGAAGTTTAAGATCTTTGCATCTCAGAGAAAGCTTATTTGAATACATTTAGCTGGAGGAAATGGAGGGAAAATTAAATGATGCCAACCGTTAACAGAGAGTGCATATTATGTTTTGTTGATCTGGATGGTTTTTTCTTTCCAAAAAAAAAAAAAAAATGTTTCTAGGTAATAAGATGTGTTGGTGCTGTATTAGGTAGATTTTGGTCACTACTGCTAATGAGTTGGTTTGAGCAATGGATGGATCCATCCTTTTGGAAAAAAAATTTGTGTACCTTAAACTTTTGAATGAGAAAGGTAGGGGATCTAGTTAACTCTTTGTTTCCCCTCTATAGCTGGGACTGTTGATGTCATAGATTGGAAGTGTGGTTAATTTCTTGCCAACCCTAAAAGTTATGTTTGCCAGTTTTGGTATCAGTGGCGGTTTTATCAATCTTGCAGGCAGGTAGTTTATTGTCATCTATAATTATTTTATTTTTCAGGACAGATGGTAGTCCACTTTAAAGGGTTTGTTGTATTTGATTGCAGAGATTAAAGATGTGTTGTGTTCTTTTTATTGAATTCAAGGGGAAGGGGGGGGGGGGCGGGGGGAAGGGATGAGCCATGTTATTGAAGTTGAAGATTCATTTGAGATGTGTTAGATGAGTCCTAACTAATTACAACATGTGTTACAACCTAATTGAGCACATGACCGATTATTGGGTCCTTCTCACATGCAAAGGGGAATTTTGGCTTGGCTTTGGCTTGGTCTTGGAATGAATCAAGGCATCTTGCTAAAAGAGTGGTAATTGGCACCTTCAGACATCCAATCCGGACTTTAGAGTGTTCATTGGAGCTCTCTGTTTCTCGATTGGGCACTTAGGCTGACTGGATTGTTTTGACTTCATTTTGGGCTGCTGACTTTTGTTTGGGCTCCTGATTAATAACCTTTTGATTGTGGATAATTATATTAAGAGGAATGTTTGTCATGGTCAAATGGTGTTGTATGTGTAAGTGTAGCTATAAAACTGTGGATTGTCTATTGTTACATTGCTTATTTGCTAGTGCTCTGTGGTCCTTTGTATTTTCTGTTTTGGGATTCAGTGGATGGTGCCAAATAAAGTGATTGATATCTACTTTTGTTGGAACTGGAAAAGGTTCTTGGTTCTTGTAACAATAGTCTTATTTGGAATGTGAATACTCATTGCATGATGTGGACAACTTGGAGAGAGTTGAATAATCAAACTTTTGAAGGTGTTGAGAGATTTGCAATTGAGATTTTTTTTTTTCATTTTTTTTTTGAAATATGATTTGGTGGATAGCTTGTAATTCCTAATTAGATTTGGTAAATCTCTTACAACGCTGTTTTTTGGTTTTTGAGAAAATTTCTTAGATTGTTTATGTTTTCAATAATGTCTATTACATGCTAACTGCTTATCATTCTTGTGCAGTATAGCTGCTGCAAATGCTGAACAAATTGACCATGCACAGCCTGGACCCATTGACAGGTCGGTGTTGAGACAGCAGCCCAACCATCGGTCCGAAGTTATTTGGAATGGGCAGGTAAAACATAACACTACAGATTGAACCAATGTACATGTATTTACTGATTAAAATGTACACGCACTTGTTGTCATATATCAATTTATGGTTCTGTTTTGTGCAGGATCTGGGGTCCCTTACTTGCCGTAGCCGTAATGAAGAGTTCTCCAATCGAAAGCCAATGGTGGACGACTGAGTCGTTGACATCATCAACGCACTTGGTTTGGAGGGACTCCTCAGGCTCTTGGGTAGAGAGATTGACCATGGCCTAATAATGGCCTTAGTGGACTGATGGTGGCCCGAGACTCACACCTTCCACATGCCATATGGTGAGGTGACCATCACATTGCAAGATGTGGAGGTTCTTCTTGGACTTCCTATTGATGGCGAGGCTATAACAGGGAGCACGCAGAAAGAATGGGTGAATGTGTGCCGGGACTTCCTTGGCTTTCAACCTGTAAATAATGAGAGAAAGCAACTTGATGGCCAAAGGATTCTCATCAAACGGCTTTTGGAGTAGGTTGCCGATACATTGCCGCCTAATGCTGAAGAGAATCAGGTGCATGAGTATGCACGATGCTACATCTTAGCACTACTGGGAGACACAATCTTTGTGGACAAATCCGGCGATAGGGTGCATCTAATGTGGGTACAGCAGTTGGAAGACCTTCGCAACCCACGAAGATACAGTTGGGGAAGTGCTTGCCTTGCATGGTTGTACATAGAGTTATGCAGGGTAAGCGATAAGAAAGCTAGTCAAATTGGTGGGTGCTTGCTGTTGGTCCAGTATTGGGCATGGGCAAGGTTCCCGTATTTGTGCCTGACAGTTGAGCATGGCCCGCCAGTGGGTGTCTATGGTCCTCCAATGCGTGGTCCATTGTCCCTGAAGTAAGTCTCTACCTCATACACGCCATGTAACTTCAGTTTATTTATTTATTTGAAAGGCTTCTAGGAATTATTTAAGTTAATATTAAACAATTTTAAACAGAGGTTCAATATATATGATTAGGTTAATATACTCTAATTTTGTGTCAAATTTTCTAAATTATATGATTAGGTTAATATATATGCTACTTACTCTTAATTTTTATCATTTGATTGTAGGTGGTTGTGGGTCTCAAACAAGAAAAACAGGCCCCAACACGTCTTCCTGAAGAGGTATCGCGAGCAAATAGCTTCAATGTTGCCAAACCAGGTATGAAAATGCCTTGTTTAACATGTTTAGGAATAAGATATACGTTTGGTGAACTTTGGAGTATAAACATTGTTGCCTAATGTGTTGTGTACTTGTTTTTTTGGCTATTGTAGGTGGTGTGGCAGCCGTATGAGTTTGAATTAGAGGACCTTCCGCCGTGGTGCGTTGCAGGGAGGGCTGTGTGGACGACAACAGTTCCGCTTGTATGTTTCCACCTAGTAGAGTTACATACGCCAGATCGTGTTGTTCGTCAATTTGGGATGATCCAATAAATTCCCCGTGATGTTGAGACTAACATAGTGCTTCATCAAATTGATTTGAGGGGAAAGGTCGGTGTTAATTGGATGCAAAGACATGCTATGCATATCATGGAGTGGGGTAATCACCTTCAACGGCATTGTGATGCAGTTCTTGGTGACATGCCTTTAGCCCATGAGTACTTCGACTGGTTCAAAAAGGTAACTCGGAGGTTCATTGATGTCCCCGGTGCTAGATTGATTCTAATGGTAAGTTCTTCATGTCGATCTACATCTTACCGTACTTCTTAGCATGAAACTACTGTTTATCGTCCATGATATATGTGGTCCAATGTCTACTTAGCATCAAACCTCCTTTTTAAAGTTGTCTGCTTAATAATAATAACACTTGCTCTCCCTATAATTTGCAATTATTACTAGCAGAACCAATGCACAACCAACATTTATTTTATTATCGATTGGCATGCATTGTCGAGTTGGCATTGCATTACTAATATATGTGGTTTTTTCATGTGCAGATTGAAGGATATGTCCGTTTGTTAAGGTGTCACCCAGTGGGCACGGAGGACCACAAGGTCATTACCGATGTGTTGAAGGCAGTGCAGGAGATTGGCCGTGTACAACCTCCTATCCCTGAGGACCCGAATGAAGAGGCAGCTACTCCTGCGGCAGCGGCTACTCAAAGGCCAAGCACTACTGAGAGCCCAAGCACGAGCACAGCTCCTGCTGGATGTCGCTCTCATCCGCCTGTTGCTATCCCTCGGGTTGTCCTTACTCTTGACCCTCTCCATCCACCCCACGTCCGTCCCCTAGCCCCACCATCCCTTCACCCACCCAACATCCATCCCTTAGCCCCACCATCCCTTCACCCATCCTACATCCACCCCCTAGCCTCACCATCCCTTCACCCACCCCCTAGCCCCACCATCCCTTCACCCACCCTACATCCATCCCATAGCCCCACCATCCCTTCACCCACCCCACTTCCATCCCCTAGCCCTACCATCCCTCCACCCACCCCACATCCATGTCCTGGGTCTGACATCCGTCCACCCACCCCACGGTCATTTTCTGAGCTGTCACCCATTCTGTCCTTTGACTTGGGTATTGATCCAACCCCTCCTAACATGCACTAGGAGCCACCCTCCCACAGTACGTCTACTGGCCCTTCTTCAGACATTGACCCACCCCATGTTTAGGCTGAACAGGCTGTTGGGTTACCTGCAGTGGCGGAAAGTCGGCCAAAACGCATATCAAAGGCACCTCCCTGTGGGACAGGGGGGCACAAACATGGACACAAAGCTGGGCCCGAGGCATTTGACGTAGGACATGCAAGACCTCCTCCTCATTATACGAGACGGCGTAAAGTTCAAAAAAGGTAACTCAAATGGTACCTTATACCTTTGTAAGAGTTATACGTAGGGTGAGGTTGTGGGTTGAACTAATTGTTGTATGGTGTATGCTTGTTTAATTCTAATACCAACACTAAACTTTGCCAGGACCAACGAATGAAAATTTGGTCACAGATTGGTTTGTGCACTTTCGATGGGACTCAAGGTGTAAGGAAAGAGTTCAATTTTGATCCTTTTATTGCGTATTTGATGTGAATTTTGGTTGGTTATGATGTTTGTGGTATTCAATTGTGTTAATTTTGATGCATAGTTAGTGAATCGTTGAATTGGATTGTAGGAAGGTGTTCATTTTGTGCTGTGGCTGTAGAGGTGGCAGAGGTGGCTGCGGATGTGGAGGAGAAAGAAGGAGTGGAAGGGGTTGATGGCTCTGATTTAGCTGTTGGTACTGTTACTGTCACAAACCCAAAGAAAGGGAAGGCTGCATTGCCTTTGACGAGAGATAGGGTATGTGTAACAAGATAAAGTTTTGAGCTTGGAAGGTTTTGTTGGGATTTTTTTGTTTGTGTGTGCGTTTTGATTAGTGGGTTTTGCTTGGTTTAGATTTTTGTTACTGCAATGGGATTTCAATTTCTGAAATTATTGCCTCTTTATACAGGCAGAATATGCCTTCCGTTTTCTCTTTTTATTTATTTATTTTTGATGAGGAAACACATGGGACTTTCAAACAATGAAATTGAGTTACAACAGAGAAGAAAACAAGCAACAGTAATGAGAACAAACAACACCGTTTTCTCTTTTTATTTTTGGAGAAATGTTAGGTCTAATAATGTTGTTGTTGTTGTTGTCATGAATTATGTCTTATTTAGTATTTTCATTGATGGGCTTTGCTTGATTAGCCTCTGGCCTAACTTTTCTGAATAGAGGCATAGTATTTTTATTTTTTGTTACCATGTTGTTTGCTAGCTGATTTAGTTTTTAAAGTTATGAATTGATTGAGTGATTAGGGTGTATATGAATATCCTGACACACATTAGTTAATATAGCCATTAGTAGGATTTGTCATCAAAACGTGGCCATGATTGATATATGTGTATATGTTCCTATCAACCATCATTGGCTGCGAAGACATACTTTTTAAATGCTTCTATTCTACCAATATCTATGACAGTGGCCAAAGATGCACAGCAGTTATTTTAGCTTAGTCATTGAACTTAGTGCTTTTGATATCTGTGTCACAGTGCAACCAACATAGTCTGGTTCCTAAGAAAGATATTGCAGTATATGGGGAAAGAGTGTGGCTTGGAAGGATTGATTGGAGGACTGGAAGAAAAGGCAGAATGATAGACTTCAGGTTGTACAGCACGAAGGAGACAATGATGGGGGAAACTTCGGTGGAAATGAGCTAGATGATGATCCTGATTTGCCCATGTAAGTGACTCTCCTTTGTTTTTCCTTTTTACAATGGTGCTGGTTCTCTCTTTGGACCCAAAACTAAAACTGTTCTGTTAAGTAATGAGCATTTTTTCCCAAGGAGAAAGTTGATTAGGATTACCGAGAAGAAACGTCTGTTTTAAATACCTAAAAACGTTACTTGATATGATAGAAAGGTTCTTGCTAGAACCTCTTTTTAGTGTGACTTTTCTGCACCAAGTACTGTCTGCATTACCTTTATATAATTGATATGTAGGACTCGGTGAAGACAGATTGATTAATATTAGAGTCCATGGACTGCAAAGGAAGGAGGGAATAGCTACACTATTTGTGGAACTATAGAGGAAGTCAATGAGACGACACTACGGACAACAGAGCTACCAATCCGTAGATGGGCACCAGATTACAAGGAATCCCTGGAATGTATTTCTTCTAGGTATAAAGAATGCAAAGATCCCTTCATTGAGGTAAATTTGCTCAAGTCCTTGAGAATTATGTTATCCACCACAATGTGAATTAGATTGTATACCCAGTTTCTCATGAAAAATAATGCTGGCTGCAGGAGTTTGATATGAATTGTGATGACGTAACAGTAGAGTTTGACGTCTTCTTGACCCTGAGAACTCGAGTAGGGTCACTCAAGAGGGTTTGCTGAAGAAATTTAAACTAACCACCACAATTAGCACAACTAATATGCACCTATTTGACCCAAGAGGCGTGATTAAGAAGTATGACAACCCGGAGCAAAGTATGTGAGAGAAATTGGAGTTCTTTACATTGATTTACCAATATAATTTCCATGATACCACACTTATTGGTTGTGATTTTCCCTCTGGCATTTCTTGAAGATTTTTTTCATTTAAGACTCGAATTTTATGAGACAAGAAAGGTGATTTCACTTATTCTCATAGCAAAAGAGTAGAACTGAAACTCAATAATTTCAGCCATTTCTTAGGGAAACAATTATTAAATGCAATTTTTGTATTTTGTGCAGAAATTTATATTGAAATTTCTTAGGGAAACAATTATTAATTGCAATTTTTGTATTTTGTGCAGAAGTTTCTGCAGAAGCTGTCTCGTCATCTATGGCTGCAATGGGAATTGGTAAGTGTCAAACAATTTTATGTTTATTATATGTTAATGGTTGTTAGTGCGTGTGTTATTGTTTTGTTTATAATGTACATACAATTTTATGTTTATTATATGTCAAAACAATTTTATTGTTTTGACTTGTCTTACTGTTTTTACAGTTAGCCCTAAATCAAAAAATATTCACATTCAGGTACTGTTCTTTTCAAAATTCTTCTCTTTTTTTATTAATCTCTCATATATGTATGTATGTAGATAGATATAGCTATGGATATATGCTAAGATGGGTTTTTTTTATTATTTTTTTTTGGGTGGGTTTTGTTGGTTTATATGAAAAATTTGGTAGAAATTGGAATACCCAGATGTACTATGTGCTATGTGCTATGTAAATGTAGCATTGTGGGTTTTATTGGAGAGTGTGATTGTTAGGAAATTCAAGAACTAGCTTTAGTTTCACTTGCTGGTGGTGAAATTAATTGGAGCTAAACAAACCCAAGTGTTAAAAGTTTTTATATTCTTTAATGACAATTCCAGTTTTATTTAATGCACACAAACACATAGATATGATTACTAGACACGAGGATAAAAGGAAAGTGAGCAATTGAAGTTCATTTTAAAGAAACTGAAATGTTCTGTATTTTTTGAAATGTAGGAGGCAATTAAATGCATGCGCCACTCGAGGCGGACTAGTTTGACAGCTGATGATGTGGATAGTGCACTTAAGTTAAGAAACGTGGAGGTAAGTTATTAGCATATTATTCAGCTGATGTTTCCTTTGCTGTGTGTATTTGTGGTGCTCTTAGGTTTCCATTTCCTTAACTGTGTCTTTCTACCTGCTTCAGCCAATATATGGCTTCACATCCGGAGATCCCCTGAGGTTGAAAAGAGCTGCTGGACACGAGGATTTATTTTATATTGATGACAAGGATGTGGAATTTAAAGATGAAAGAAGCTATAAATGATATTAAGTAGGATTTTATAACTAAATTATTTAAATTACTCCTATATTTTAAAGTCACTTTGTTTTTTATTTGAAGTAAAGCTTATTACAGAAATTTTAACAATCTACTGCAGATGACAAAGCAGTAGATACATTTGATGTATTAGTTTGTGGAGGCACTTTGGGAATCTTCATTGCCACAGCCTTGAGTTCCAAAGGTCTTCGAGTAGGCATTGTGGAAAGAAATATTCTAAAAGGGGTATATACTGTACTGTGGAGTTCATCATAACAATAATTCGTGATATTGAGAATTGGTCTTTTATGATCAGTTGTAGTAAATAATATTCTGATGTTCAATCAGAGGGAACAAGAATGGAATATCTCGAGGAAGGAGCTCTTTGAGCTTGTAGAAGCTGGAGTTCTTGTAGAGGATGATATTGAAGAAGCTACTGCCATGTAATTTAATCCTGTATGTTTTTAAGCTTCAGAAATTGATGAATTTGAAGACTTTTCAGATTGGAACTTCCACGAAAGCTTAAATTGTATACATATTCAGATTGGAACCTCCACGTTATACTTGGTTCAGCACAGGAACATTTTTATATCTCTTAATATCAATAAGATCAAATATATGGTACAATTCAGGCTTAAACGGGCTAACAAGAATTACTCATTTCACTTTGATGAAATATATATATATATATATATATATATATATATATATATAAATTCAGATGATTACACTCATTGTCCTTAAAGAGAGGATCAACAAACTCTTGTAAAACCAGATGGACCTCCAGAATGCAATAGTTACATCAACTAAGCCCTACTTCTATGCATTATGAAGTGCCGTCAGTGGGATCCCCCAATTACAATTATAGAACATGAATGTGCATTCTTTGGGAATTTTCACTATTTATAAGCTTTTTCCTTTTAATAGTACCTCATGAACCCATGCTACCCAAAGAGAGACAGCTTGGATTGAGTAGTTTTCAAAATTTCCCCCTTCCTAATTTACCCTCATTCGGACCTTTCCAAAGAAACCTATTGAATTTTTCCTCAATAGCCTTGACAACCTTCTTTGGAAGCTTGCCACAGCCCTGACCAATACAATTGTAAGCAACATAAAACTGGCTGTATGAGGAGCACCCTGCCTGAGAATGAGAGTTTCCTGGCATCCAGGACTTTATTACAGCCGTCATCTTCATAATTAGGGGTTAGGCTAAGGCATCCCAAAGTACCTAACTGAAAATTCCCAACCTTGAATTCTGGAGCTGAGAGGATCTGAAGTTTTGAGAGTAGGTGAGACTACACAAAACACTTCACACTATTTGAGGTGAATACAAGCTAACATCTTCTACTGAAGACCTTAGGTAGGTGCTCAACCATTAATTTAAAAAAGGAAAAAAAAGCAAAACCAGTGTAAATCGAGTATTAGAAGCTCGAGTTCCATTCAGAACTCGAGTTCACAACCAGCGAGTACGCCAGGCCGAGAGTTTAAAATTATTTACTGTCAAATGCCACCGGCATAATTCCCAGTGGAAATCGAGTCTTTAACACTCGATTTCCATTCGGGTGGCATAATTGTAATAAACCCATTATAAATCGAGCCTTTGAAACTCGATTTATAATGGCAGTTATTTACGACTATGCCACACCAATGGAAATTGAGTTTCAAAGACTCGATTTCCACTGGGAATTCCCCCCCCCCCCCCCCACCTGCAGTAGTAAAATATAATTTTTTTTTTCAAACCCTGCAGCACTAAACCAAATTCGGCATCACATGGGCACTGTAAACAACTAGATACAAGCATAATATATTATGATACTAATCAAAGGGGGTATATCAGATGCAAAAAATAGGATTAAAACAACGACTATTCATGGGCATTATAGTTGGCCTCTTAGCTGCAAACCAGACAGATTTAACCACTACATAAGGCCCACAAAAAACATTACTAGCTATCATTGAACTTGCCAAAGTACTACCATTGCTGGCATTATAGGCAAACGCTGCACAACACAACTAATGTAATGAGTACAATGGGTAGCGAATAGTTCAATTACAACAACATTCAAACATAAACAAAATAACGACTGAGTCGATACAACATAGTCTACATAGTCGCGTTGCACTTGTCTATACTGAAGATAACCACAACTCCCACGTACAATGCCATTCCAAAGGCTCTGTCTCCGCTCGCCTGACAAACATTAAAATACGATCGTTAGTTCCCAAATGCGAAGAACAAGAAGCAAATGAAACTTTGAGCATATTACCTAAAAATAGCGATAGCACTTGCCTAGTTTGTAGCACTACCGCTTGTCGAAGGCCCACGGGCATTGGGACATCTTCTGCGGTTATGCCCCTCTTCATGACAAACTCCGCATCGCTGCCTCGGTTGAATCTCCCTCAAGTCCGAATCAAGCCTCTGGCTTCCCCGTTCTCGCCGTACCCCATCCATTTCATTTCTTATTCTTGACTTCACAGGACGGCCTTTCACTCGCAACAGCTGTGGGTCAGGCACCCACCGTGGTCCGCGAACGTCCCTCCACAATGACTCTGACTTTGGCACCGCAAATTGATGTGCTTATGTTTGAATGGCGTTGTCCAAACTGTAACATGGGTCAATATAGCTGGTCGCATTGAGGTGCAAACCTTGAAGAACTTTAATTGCATGTGAACAAGGGATTTTAATGTTTTGCCACTTTCCACAACCACATGTTCTAGCAAATGCGTGCACTTCATGACTGTGGTTTCCCCCTCCACCTTTATGGTCGTTGTATGGGGTAACCACTTGATATACACCAGTTTCATGATTAAAATTCCTCAGAGTGTGTCCTGAAATTTTCTACGCATTTTTTGTATAGATCGCCATTGCATAATCACTGCACACCTTACCTTGAGAGTGATCAGAAGTAATTTGTTTATGTCGATCGTGGAAATATGCAACAAGTTTGCACCAAGTGAACTCAACCATTGCAGCAATGGGCAAATTGCGGGCACCTTTAAGTACCCCATTAAAGCACTCAGAGATATTGGTTGTTATTGCCTCGTAACGTCTTCCACCATCATGTGACTGGGTCCACTTCTCCACATCTTCACTTGTTAGATATGTGTATGGCAAATAGCGTGCAATATGGGGATCATCAGGTTCTACATTTCTCAGTGCATTAATCTTGACATCCTTAATGGTTTGCATTAGGGACTCAAATTTAGCTGCATGAGTCGCATATCCAGCTTTCAAGGCCAATAGCGGTGATATACCTGTTTTCTTCCGTCTTCAAATCTGGGCCACTCTGCAATGGCGCATTTGATACCTTTATGTCGATCAGAAATAATGCAAATGCCCTCCTTAGGTATCACATGTTGTATCGAAATCCTGAGACACTCTAAAAACCACTCCCAACTAGCCCCTGACTCCTTGTCCACAACAGCAAAGGCGAGAGGTAAAACCTTTTGGTTAGCATCGGTTGCCATTGCAATCATCAACACTCCTCGATATTTACCATACAAATGAGTCCCATCAATACTGATCACTGGCTTGCAATATCCGAATGCAGCAATGCATGGAGCAAATGCCCAAAATACATAGCGCAGTAACGCAGTACCATCTATGCCCCTAGGTATGGTGTAATAGTCGTACTAGGTACCCGAATCCTGATCCAAGTATGCCAACAACAACTTTCGCAATCTTTGGTAAGACTCCTCCCAATCCCCATATATCTTAGCAATTGCCTTCTGTTTTGCGTCCCATACCTTATAGTAAGAAAGCTCATGATCATATTTAGTATGTATG